>APFE031172007.1:76096-116579 GCA_000404065.3 Pinus taeda | reverse complement strand
CATTGTCCCAAATAAGCATAGATTCTTGATCTATGGGTCTCAAGTCACCGGGTCTCCTACGAGCCAATTCCCGGTCTTCACGAATCTTCTGCAGCTCATATAGCTTGTGCTCATCCTCCAACTATTTGTTTCGCTGCTCCAAATAGTTAATTATCCATTTTGCCATCAACAATTTTGTGTGCAACGACTCAATCTCGGTACTTTGCTCTCGGATGATATTCCTTGAGCTCTGTGCTAGGAGAACCGGCGTCAAGATCAATAACTGGATTACCTAACAATCTCTCCTCAATCATGGGCTGCTTGCCCCTCTCTGATACCTGTGCTGCTGTCAGAAACGAGGCCCCTTCCACCTGGTGTGGAGATAACACTCGCGGTGCTGATGAAGAAGGCAAGACCCCTTCCACCTAGCGTGGAGAAAGTACTCGCCGAGCTGCTACAAATAAGGCCCTTGGGTCTCTCTGATAGGTGACCTGAGGTGAGGAGCTGACATGTCTCGTAACAGGGATGTCATGCTGATGTGATGGTCCTCCCTCCTCGTGAACAACCTCAGGATGTGGCGGTGATGGTACTGTGAAAAACTCACGAGAGATGAACTCCTCCCAAGAGATGCCCTGCTGAGTCAACTGATGTAATACTACTAGCTGAATCAAACCATGATGGTAAAGGCTCCTGTACTGCTGTGCCAGGGTCTTCCTCTGCAACGTGGGCACCATCTTCTGAATGTTCTGAAAGAAGAAAACCGGGATGTTCATCATCCTCACTTGGGTGAAATGCATCAAGAGGCGAATATGATATGAGTACACCAGTGAAAATTTGCCCTCACAAGTAAAATAATGCATAATGAGCTTCACCATGGGAGCATACTCGCTTCTGAGAAACCTGAATGGAAACACACCTGCCATATGTCTCATGAATGGTGGCCGAACATAAGGCTCAAAGAAAACAAAATCTAACATCTTGCGCTTATTCCACACCTCACCAGCATTAGGTATCCCTGTAGCCTGTGAGATCACCTCGGGTGTCAATATAAAGTTTACCCCTGCAAGGTTGACATGTCCATCATGCAAGTGTAAAACAAAAAGGCGGGCCAACTCTTGGTGGTGCTGAATCCGAGAGATCCTCTCGCAAAATTCGTAGCAAGACATGTACTGGAAACATGATACTGCCATAGGACAATCTTGTAACTCTATCAAAGAGGTGGGCTCCTCTCACTTATGATGTCCACCCTTACCACCCTTACGAGGCTGCCTCTGTTCCTCAATTTCTGCAGCTGATGAATGGTCATCACTTTGCTCATAAGTTTCGGTTTCTGACATAGTTTAGGAGCAAAGTGGACAAACTGTACTGCTGTTTCTGCCTGTAAAAAGTGTTGAATTCTATGCTGTTTCAAGGGGACAAGGACATGAGGGAAATATTAGGGGAGGGATCCTTTTACAAGGAATTAGGAATATAGGAACATAACAGGGAATTTAAGGAAAATATGCAAACAATTATGGCGAATAGGAATACATATTTATAATCAGAATATTGGAATATCATTTGCAAAAATCATTGCATATGGGAATACATGTATAGGAAGTAAACATATGGGAATATGGATACATTCATTAACAGGGGAAAATAGGGAAAATTTACAAAATTCTCTACATATTCACAACCAATTTCTTGCGGTTACTCATGCATATGGTGTAGCAAGATGAGGGTTTGAGTGTTTTGTTTTTTGATGCTTTTGGGAGAGGGGTAGGGTTTATATTTTTTACAAGGAAAATGGGATATATGTAAACAGGGAAATTAGGGAAAAACACTGCAAACATCACTGCACATGCATCATCAAATTCATGTATTTACATAGATATAATGAGGGGTAGGGTTAGGGTTTGATTTTTTATTTTTAAAGGGAAAGGGGTAGGGTTTATTTCCTTGCAAATTTAAAAGGGAAATTGACATAGAAATATATGGAAAATGAAATGGGAATGAAGAGAATGATTACAAGGGGAAACAATGAAACAACAATAAACCCTACCACCTTTTACAAATTTATAAACAGCCATATGGAGTGTTTCTTCTTGCACAATTTGATCATTACAAACACATTCATGATGTTTCCCAACTAACCAGCAGCCATTCACAAGTTTGAAGAGCCTACCTCAAGCGATTTGATGAATTAAAGGAGGCTTGAGCAATTCTGAAATGAGTTGGGGGAAGACAGCTTGACAGGTCGCGCACCACGCCAAACAAGTCGCGCCCTCTTGACATGTCGCGCCCATTGCCAAATTCCTCTGTGGGAGACCCTTTGACAGGTCGCGCACCTCCCAACAAGTCGTGCACCTAGCTTGACAAGTCGCGCACCTGTCCTGAGCTCGATTTCGACCAATTTCGCCTCAATTCACTTAGAAGTTCACCCAATCTCTCTTGCAAGGGTTCTTAATACACAATGAGAGTGCAAGGAGGGAGTTTGGGCCTTTATAGGTTTCATTTGAAAAAATTTCATGCTCAAACCCACTTTCTAATGTTTTTTCATGACACTTTTAAACTTTACATGCTGTTGTCTCTTTGGTTTCCTTTTGTCCTGAAATTGACTGATTTAATGCTTTTTCTTGATTCTTTTTGCAGGTAGATCATCTGAGGGATCTTGGCAAGGGGACCAGGGTTGCATTTTGTTCACTGAAGACTTTCGAAATTTCATCAATTTTTACAAATAAATGAAAAATGACCTTGGCTTTAAAAACAAGGTTTTTAAATCCAAGGTGAAGATTAACTGTACCAGATAAAAATTTAGAAGAAACACCTTTACAATCATCCCTCTGGCTTACTGAACACTCATTGACTTTCAAACACATGACCTTGTAACATTTTTAACCAAAACCCTAGACCTAGGAAATTGACCTCAAGAGAAGACAAGACAAGCTTGAAAGAGCTTTAATGACTGAAATGACTAAACCAGCAATGCCAAGAGGGGTATAAACACATCAGCTCCTCCATCAGGGTTATGGCATGCCTAACGGGTTGTAAAAATTGACACTGATGAGACACCTACCTATGAAAAATGCAAAGAGTTTTGATCGCTGATGGAGGGCTCAAGACCGACTCTAACACAGCCCTTGCTTCCTCGTGGGCCAAACAAGAGGCTAATTCTATAAGCTGCACACACCCCATCTTAGAATTTGGATCCCATAAGTTCATGTCAGTCAATATGGCATTGTGCATGTCAAAATTTGCCATATTAGCTCGATCTTCCACACTAGCCTTGTGACAAAATTCAAAAAACTTCTTATAATGTTGGAAGGGAAGTGAACCATATTGTGCTAGAGTTCTGATTTGAAATTGAAGCCACATCTTTTTTATGAATGGCACATATGTTTATGAGGTATGTCTACGTTGAGTGACCTCCATGGCTGAGATTTTCATGGTGGAAAGTTGTCCTTCTTTCTCTTGTAGTTGATCTTTTAATCTCTTGTTTACCATTTGCAATTGTTCCCTCATTCTTCCCTCTCTCAACCTCAAATAAACTATTTCATCACCCATCTTCTTCATCCTTTCTTCCATAAGGCCCACATCCTAAACTCCCATGGATTTAGAAATTTTCATCCATCGATGGGTTGGACTCCTTTCTCTATCTAGCTTAAGTAGGATGGGGACTACAAATTTTATGGGTATGATCTTTCTTTATTCATAAAATTTATAGTAGGACCCAAGATTTGGTTGAGGGCCAGGCTCTTATAGCTCTTACGGTCCTATTGTAGCAGCTGCAATGCCCTCTAAAATTTTGGCCTGCATCCAATTTCGAAGCCTTCCTTGGTTTTTTTCCTTGATGTTTGTAAATACTGGGGCTCATCCCATGAGCTCATGTCAATTATTTACACCCTCCTCGATTGACCATTCACCATACATCTTTTAGCATGTTGGTGACAATGTCATGCTTGCAGTCATGTTTTGGACATGTTCAAGGTTCGTCTTTGTGTGTACAAGTTGTATTCGCTATGTAAGCATCTATCACACTCACACACGGAGTTGTATGCAATGTTGTGCAAGTGTCATCATGGTCGTTCAACAATCTATCTCAAGTTTTTCACTTGTCATTCACACTCGTTGGTCAGTCACACTGAGCGTATGCTTTCTTGTTAGTTCGAGGTGTCTTATCTTCAACTCATGTTGAGTGTCTGTTTGCAAGGTCATGCATGCATGAGTTCACTCGTTCACACATTTAGTCATTTTTTCAAAGATCTATTGACTATACCACCTTCTACCAGTCGAACCTCCACTGAGCTACATTGTGTAGTCTCAACCCTTAGTGATCATGTACTACTATCCAGAATTGCGCAGAGCTTGAGGCTATCTCCCAGGAAGTTTGCATTGCGCAATCCTGGAATCAACCTGGTTGACTATCACTTAGAACAATGCATAAGTTTCCCAACAAGCCATCTCAATTTGCACTTCCCACAAGCCAATCTATCAAGCCTCTTGTTGGTCAACTAGAGAGTTTGACTGGGTAGTGATCCTCTGCTTCACTCCTCCAAAAAACTTCATAGAAGCTGTCAGCATGCCCTTCTCCGTTGACTGAAGAAATTGTGCAAACATGAGGGATAGGCACCTGGTTCCTGGCACTGTACTGTCCCTAAAATTTCGCGGTTCTGTCAGCCAGTCCTACTGTCAGCTAACCTGGTGCTCCTCCTAAAAACTACGTAGTTTTCTTGGGCTGTCATCCAGCTGCCCGACACCTTGCTCAGCCCAGAAACTACACAGAAATGTCCTGCAGGCCTCCCTCCAAGTTCTACATAGTTTTCATTTCCAGTTTCCTCCCCGCTGCCTGCACTGCCTCCCTGAAAATATTGCATAGTTCTTCCCACCAACTGAGCTAGATCCCGTAGACAGTCACTGATGTTTTGGATTGCTCATATCAACCTCCCAGTGACCTCTACACAATTTTCCTTTACAGTTCCCTAGAGCTTGAATTTTTCTTTGTGCAGTTTTAGAGCCTTGTCCTCTCTCTCGGTCACTTGCACCCAAAAATGAAAGATGATGCCTCATGGTAGACTAGGAGATTCCTGGATTTGATGTTGTCTCTTCATGTGTGATTGCAGATATAGGTACATGGATGAGACATGGTTTGACAATGAACAAGATTAACAAGGAACACATGCTAGGAGATCTGTTTGAAAACAGATGAACACATGAAGCATGCCAAGTACGAATGAATGGGATGCATGCACGTACAACATCAAGTGAACACCAAGACCATTGAATAATCCACACACCTTTTCATGTGGAGGTGAAGTTATAATACACCAAGAACACACTCATCACTCAGCAACACTGCAAAGTGACATGGACACCACGATCAACATGAACATACCAGCACTATCGTGTCGAGTCATGTCATGAGTCATCTCAACCACATCACTACTGTGGGCCATACTGTTGTAATCAATGTAATGTAACATGGAAGTCCAAGAGACCCACATCTAAAGCTTAAAAGTCATGTCAGTTGAAGGGTCATGTAAGCCAAACAATCATGAGGGAAGTCAAAGAATCACAAGGGTCAAGTTCACCCTTGATTATATATACCCCTCATTTGTACATGCAAAGGACTTTTCACCTTGGCTCCTCCCACATAGCCTTGAGAGTCTCTAGTATTTTCTTTGAGGAGCGAGCAGTGGATCGAATGCCTCGCTATTAGGGTTAGTGATGTATGGTGTACCGACATGTCTTGGAACTTTCACTTAATTCAGAAGCCTATTAACAGGACAACACATTTTCACACATGTATTGTATTCATTTGTAAGACTATTCCTTGGATGCTTGTAATGCATGTTTCTTTAATCTGTATTAAGAAATTTGATCTATTTTAGTTGTTCTAGTACATATGCTATTAGAAATGTGTTGTATTAGTTGTTAATGTTGTCTTGCCCATGTGGACTATTCCACCGGACACTCGACAGATTCATTTTCATAAACTTGTTATAACAACCATTGCACTTGTGTGGACTATTCCCTTGGGTGTTGTATGTGCTATCTGTTCACCTTGTTTTTTGTGACTGCTACATCCATGTGGACTACTCCACCAGAAGTTGCATGTTTTGATGTGTTGTGTGTCTCTAACAGAGTTGGGACTATTCCCTTTCGACTTGATACTCACTCTCACTGTCTCCCTCTGCATTAGAAAAACCTTGACACACGCGACAATAAGCACTCACCAGGCACATGAACCTCGTTGTTTGAAGACAAGTAAACTACTCTCATGTGCTGACAATCAATAGCTAAGGAAATCCTTTAAGATAATGGCAACCAATCCATTGAACTAGATGGGACTCCTACACCAAACGGTGTGAGGTCTAGTTGGGACTTCATATTGGGGAGATCCCCTGAATGTTGGTGGGTCCAGAACCATCAAAATTTATGGCACTAGAAGGAGGCCTGCTAGTTGGTTATGGCTAAATTTCCTCTCACACCCACTCATCAATCATCTGGTCAAGGTAGTAACTCACAATCCCTCTAACCTATGTGCAACTCTAAAATTGGTTACTCCTCACATCCTAGATGTGAACATAAAATTTTGTATAAGCACCTCCACTGTGTTTTTCCCATCATGCGTTAGTTTTCCAAAGTAGTTGGATTGATCCTAGGAATAGAAGATCTTCCATACGTGTCAAAGAAGCCAAATACCACTCGCACAGGAGTTGTTGTATCATTAGGCGAAGAAGCAGTTCTTGCCATGCTTGAAGGTTTGGCAGAAGTTGTTGAAAATAGTGAGGAACCTCTAGTCTTCCGATAGGGAGAAAAGGACACCCTCATGATCTTGGGCTCAGAATCTGGTAAAGGAGGCAGAGGGGAAGGAAATGGAGGAGGTAGAGGTAGAGATGAACCAACAAACTCAGAGCCAGATCCATCATATTTTGAAGAAGAGGGGGGGGACAAATAATAAGAAGACATGACTAACAAAAATGTGGAATGGATGACTCAGGGAACATTTGATCTCCCGGGTGCTTTGCATAGGATGCCAAAGTGTTTGGAGAGGATGTTGACAAAGTATGACCCTGAAAAAATAGTGAAGGTAGAATACCACTTGGAAAACTTCTACCTACAATTGCAAACACTCGAGGTATGGTGTGATGATGTTGCATGCATATTTCTTCCATGTACCTTGGATGGATAAGAAATGGTATGGTATCAAATCCTTCCTGTCAACTCCATCCAGGACTGGGCTATGTTCAAAAGGATGTTTTTGGAAAAAATTTCTAATGGCAAGACACCTGCCATGTTACTGAAAGAGTTGGGTAGTCTGAAGATGGAGTCGAAAGAGAAAGTGAAAGATTTTAGTCAGAGGTTTTTGTGCATATTGAACAAGTTTGTAGCAGACACAAAAAATCATGACTCCATCACTGTCGACTATTACAAATTTTCACTACCAACCAATATTGCACAATTCTTCAAGCGAGCTACAAAACCAACATTACTAGAGAACTGTGAAGATGCAATCATTGTGGAAAAATACATGCACATGATTGGAGTCATTAAGGATGATGAACCAACAAAAGGCTCTAGAGATGCGAGTAGGAAGCCCCAGGATGTGATGAGAAAGGGTAAAGACAAGGAAGAAAGTGACATTGAAACCATTACTTGTCTCATTAAGAACTTGACAATAGAGTTATTTGAACTAAAACAACAAATGATCGAGACATATGCGAGCATCCAACCTCCCAAACAATATAAGGGGGGCATGTCATTAGGAAGCAACTGATTCCCAGCTAAACACGCGTACAACTCTAGCTCAGTGTTCCAGATGGAACTGTGCATGAATGACGATTTTTGCTCATTCCATGAAGACCATCACCCAGAGGGAACTTTTCTGGAATGGAAATGAGTTGCAGCTTCAATATGCAATTGTATTCCAAATGTAGTAAACAATGTGTAGTACCAGCCGAGAGATGAAGATGATGAGGAAATGTTGCATCTGATGAATCACCCAGCACTGGGTAGGTGATCAACATGTATCAATGCTCGTAAGCAGCATAGAAAACAAACATCGAGAAGAAGCCCCCAAAGCAAAGTGGTCGATATAATATCAGAAGTGAAGGGGCTCCCCCTACAATTTGGGAGATGCAAGAAAGGCTTGAATTGTTGAGGAATGTTGATCCACCAACCGTCCAAGAGAATAAATCAAAAAGAAATCCCGGGAAGATAGCTACGAAAAAGAGTATGTCCATGAGCAGTAAACTTCAGAACACTCCTCCAGACAATACAAACACAAGTCTAACCCCAGACATCTCGGTGATTTTACCCACTCTTGATTATAATATTATGGAAGATATGAAGAAAACTTGTGCAAACATCTCTTTGTTCGAGTTAGCTAAGATCCAGGGTCAGTGGGATATTTTGTTGCGTGCATTGGGAAAAACATCTGCAGAAAGCACAACCTATACTAGAAAGGGAGCAAGCACATCTCCCGGTTCACTCACAACTATGCTCAAAACACTTCGGATGGAAGAAGAAAACTTTTTTTTCCCTCCATTCTTGATTTCATTTGAAATATTTAACTGCAATGTTCACAACTGTTTGGTTGATTATGGAGCATCAACCAACCTCATGCCACTCTCCAATTTTGAGTAGATCAATGCACAATGGAGTAAGACATATGTGTAGATCATCCAATTAGGTCGGACGTGCATACAAACCATTGGAAAACTTCAGGATGTGATCATCTGATTATCTCATGACGATTGAGTTCACTAGTGCATCAACATTGTCATTATGGACATACCGGAAACATATGGCTTACTACTTAGCAGAGACTAGTCCAACATTTGAATGGGTGCTTCGCTAGAAACTGGTCACACTTGTGGCTTCCATACCAAGGAAAAAGAAATCAGATTCGGGTGTTATTCGAGAGATACATGAGACACAATGTCACTCCCATCAATGGTGAGAATTAACCATTGGCTTTCACGGAACTCATGTTCGACAACTGCCTCTTGAAAACATGGTTGGGGTGTTATCTCGCACAACCAACTCCACCACCACTAGAAATGTAGTTGGGTCTCCTTCCTTTCCCAACTGATGGAAATGAAAATTGTATAGTACATTGTAACACTAGTAGTAGTAGTAGTAGCAACAGTAGTAAAAGCGCATCAAGCGATCCATGTAAAGACGAGTTGTGGACCATGTATTTTGATGGATCAAAGACACAGGACAACTTTGGATTTGAGTGTGTCTTGAAAGACCTGAAGCACATGAAACATTTGATCTTAGGCTGCTTGGAGTTCGAGTGCGCGAACAACATTGTTGAATACGAAGCACTCGTATTAAGCTTGCACAAGGCCATTAGACTCAACGTTGTCGTGCTAAAAGTGGTAGGTGATTCATAAATCATGGTACAGAAGGTACGTAACACCATACATTTTTTTTCACCTCATCTCAAAAGTTACTAGCAAGAGGTATGACAAATAATCTCTAACTTCCAAGCTTTCAATATCATTATTGTGCCCAGAATGTGTAATGTAGCTGCAAATGCCATGTCAAACGCAATTGCTAGGATGTCACTGCTTAGGGATAGATTTACTGTTGAAATTTTGTATAAGCCTTATATCCCTGATAACATAACTAATATATGCATTTTTATGATGATCAATATATACTGCACTTCATGGTTAACGTTGATGTCTTCAAGAATGTAACGATTGACGAAGATAAGCATGAGCAGTCTTTGCAAGCCACAAATGATGATAAGAAAGGCAACCTCATCTCCAAGGCAACCACTTTAAGGGGCCAAGGAACAACAAAACCCATAGTTCCACCATGACGCACAAACATATAAACCTGGGAATAGAACAAGATCCGAAGTTCATCAATATCGGTATGTGTTGCACACAGTAGGAGTGACAAGCATTTGTCTGCTTGTTCAAACAATACCAGGATGTGTTCGCATGGACATTTGATGATATGAATGCATATGACACACAAATAATCCAACATGTGATTCCAATCAAAGAGGGGGTCAAGCCATTTTAGCAGAAGCTGAGAAAAGTACATCTGTCACTTGAACCCCTCATATAGAAAGAGCTAACTAAGTTGTCGGATGCACAGATCATTTACATAGTTCATCATTCCAAGTGGGTTTCTAACTTAGTTCCTATACAAAAGAAGTCCGGGGAGATCTGCTTGTGTGTCGATTTCTGAAAATTGAACTACGCCTCAGACAAAGACAGCTACCCTATGCTGTTAATGGAGCATACTTTAGACACAATATTTGGGTCATAAATGTTTTCCTTACTCAACAATTTTTCAGGATATAACTAGGTTCTGGTATTGGAACCTGATAGGCTAAAGACTACCTTCTGTACCAAGTGGGCTATGTTTGCATACAGGAGAATTCCATTTGGTCTCGTGAATGCAGGCACAACCTTTCAGTGCGCCATGGACATCACCTTCCACGGACTCATTGGAAAGAGCGTAGTGGTGTACCTTGATGACGTGACTGTCTTTTCTAGTAAAAGGTGAGAGCACATACGCCACTTGAAGAAGATATTCAAGTGATGTCAAAAATATGGGATTTTGAGTGTCAGAGGGGAACCTCCTCAGGCACATCATCGGACCAAGTTCAGACCATTACACAGATTCCTCACCCAGCCAATACGAAATCCATGCAGTCCTTCTTGGGCAAGATAAACTTCCTCCAAAAGTTCATTTCGGATTATGTGTAGATAGTGAAATGTATGAAAGACATGTTCAAGAAGGATGAAATTTACAAATGGGCTAAGAAGGAAAATATTGCATTCACCCATATCAAGCAGACTATAATACATGTGCCTGCACTTTACAACCCATATTTTAGCAAGTGTTTCTTGTTATACACCTTTATCTCCGACAACTTGCTTACTATAGTACTCACTCAGAAGGATGAGCTAAACGATGAACATCCCATCTCCTTCATGATCCAAGTGGATCTCTAGACACCAGTGGCATGGAAAAGGCTTAATTCAAAGTGGTGGTAAGACGATGAATTTGACATCATATCAAAGGGCTCGTTGCCTTGATTCTAATGGTGCAAATGTCACTCCAATCCAAGTCCGGATGAAGGAGATAGAGGCATTCAAAGTTGGGTTGAATTTTTGCTAACTGGGCAGGATTAACAAAGACACAATTTCAACTTTTTCGGCAGACATGATCTAGCCAACACTGGCCAGATTCTGGGCAAAATTGTTTCCTAGTTAGAATGACTCCTTCGGTCAAAAACCGAATTTTAAAAAATGCACAGTTTGTTTTATATAACAAAAAAAATATAAAAAAAGGGGTGGCAGGATACCAACCTCGCCACCCCAACCTGTACCATGTAAAAATATAATATATTGGTGGAGGGGCAAGCCATGACCCCCAGCCCCTCCCACGGAACCATGGATTATACGTAAGGTTTGGGGTGGGTCGGCCCTTGGGCACGGACCTAGCCCCATTAATAATGAATAATACATAATGGGTGGTGGGCCAGCCCTTGGGGCACGAACCCAATCACACCTGAAAATAAACGCAACTAACCACTTGCATAGAGCCAGCGGAGGTGGGGTGGGTGGGCCTCCCAAGGCAGTTCTAGCCTGACCCTTGTTTAAATTAAAAATTTTATTATATAAAAAGAGGAGGAGGCAGGGTTTGACCGCCTGACCTCCTCGATATTAACTGGATCTTTAACCAACATGCCAGCCGACTCCTTTGGAAACTCCACCACATTTTTATTATTTAAACGTAGATTATCAGTGTGCCCATGTAGAGGAGGCAGTGCATGCAGTTCGAGGCAGAATTTTTTAGGAGGGCCGAATTTCCACCTTGTCAGATTTTGACAAATTTTATATGTTTTCAGCATTTCTCGATGCCACAAATGCAATGGTGCTATCCATTTCTCCATCATAGTTCTACATTTTCAACCATTTTTCAGTATGGAAGTATAAAACTCCTTTTTTGTAATTGATGCTTGTACTCTTCTTTCTCATTCCACTTAATGAATGAAGTCCTCCCCATTGATCGAGCAGGGCCCAGAGATGTAGTCCAAGTCTGACGAACTCCATTATCAAGTATTTTTGTCTTATTTCATGCTTTATGTGTTTCTCCTCTTCTCTCATGTGCACATTAAATTTCTATGTTAAGCTACAATTTATGCATGTAATTCTTTAACACATCTATAAGCAAAAGATCTTGGATCAAGTGGTATCAAAGCAGGTCTTTTTAGATGTGAATTGCATGTTTGTTTGCTAACAAGAAACAGGCTCTGAAGAGGTGAAGGGAAACTAAATTCTTTTGATCCCGAAGCAAGGCATGCACATCGAAGGAGAAACATGGCAGATGAAGAGGCTTTCCATGAAGAGGAGCGCAATTTCCGCAAAACCTTCTATATAATGGCAAAAAATGTTGATCGGTTGCTTTCAAGGCTAGAGAAAGCAGAAGAGAGAAATCTAGGAGAACAATGTTCAGTGCATGGAAATGGTGAAGAAGAACCCCGTCCTTCTCCTTCCACGAGTGAAAGTTATTCTTCCTCTCATCACCATCATCATAGAAATTCAAGGGATGCATCTAAGAAACCTTTCTTTAAATTAGATGTCAAATTTGATCTTCCGATGTTTAACGGTGAAAGTAATGCAAAAAATCTTAATAACTGGATTAGGCAGATTGAAATCTACTCCAGGATTCAGCAGATCAAAGATGACGAGGCAAATATTCAGCTGGCCTCTCTTCAACTGAGTAGCACCACTCTTGTCTGGTGGGAGAGAAAATTGTGAAGTAGTAAGAGTGTGGGTAATCTTCTTTCCTCATGGCCTAATTTCATTTCTGAATTAAATGAAAAATTATATCCCTTAGGTTATAAACAAAAGGCCTTAATGGATTGGAAATACTTAAGGCAAAGCAGAGGACAGGATGTTCAAAGCTTTACAGAGGAATTTAGAAAATAGGCACTTAATTTGGGCATTTCACTTGACTCACTTGAAGTAGTAACTAAGTATATTGGGTCATTACATAGTTACCTTAGACATTAAGTATTATTGTTTGAACCAACTACTATTGACTCGGCTAGTGTAAAGGCCATTCATCTTGAGAACAGGGGAAAAAATGAAAGAGATGATCATTTCAAGAAACCACCTTTCAAACCTCCAAATGGAAAACCAAAGAAGAAAGGAAAAGGAAAGGAGAAGAGGATGGCAACAACCAAGAAAGGTGAAGGATTAACAAATACCAAATCACAAAAGATGGGGTAGAATATATTGTAAGGGCTCATCAAACTAAAATCAATGCCAGCCTTGTAAGTGTAGGACAAATGAAAAGGTTGGTAAATTCCAGTAAGGGTTGCATGCTTATGGTTGTAAGGGGAAAAGATGCAGAATTATCCGATGCTTTCCAGGGTTGTGATCATGTGCATAAAAAGGAATTATGTGAACTAATTTCTAACTATGATGAGATGTTTCAGGAACCAAGGGGATTACCTCCGAAAAGGGAAATCCAACATGAGATCCATTTGCAGCATGATGCTCCTTTACCAAATATTGGCATGTACAGGATATTGACCATTGGGATGGAGGATATCAAAAGGTAGGTGCAGGAACTATTGAACCAAGGGGTAATCAGACCAAGCACTTCTCCATGTGGCTCACCGATTGTCTTAGTGCTGAAGAAAGATGGTACATGGACGATGTGCGTGGATTTTTGAGCACTAAACAAAATCAGGGTGAAAAATCATTACCCTTTCCCCGCTTTTATGACTTATTAGATCAGTTAAAGAATGCTATCTATTTCACCAAATTGGATTTGCATAGTGGTTATCACCAGGTCTGAATGGCAGAGCAGGATGTGTCGAAAACCACCTTCAAGACCAAACAGGGGTTGTTCAAATGGATGGTGATGCCATTCAGACTTTGCAATGCTCCAACCACTTTCATGAGGGTCATGAATGATATCTTTAGGCCTTTCATTGATGAATTTGTTCTTGTATATCTAGATGATTTTCTTATCTTTAGTAAAAGTTGGAATGAACATGTATTCCATGTGAAGAAAGTGCTTGATGTATTGAAAAAAGAAAAAATCTATGTAAAATTGTCAAAGTGTGAGTTTGGGAAAACCTCGTTTACCTAGGTCATATTGTTGGTCATGGTTAGCTAAAAATTGATCCTTCTAAAGTTGAAGCAATTGTAAATTGGCCTAAGCCTACTAGTGCAACTGAGGTTTGCAGCTTTTTGGGTGCAGTATAGTATTGGAGGAGATTTATTGCCAATTTCTCTATTATTGCAGCACCTTTACATGCATTCAAAAGTGTAAATCAAGTCTTTCAATGGGGAGGAAAGTAGGAGATGTCCTTTGAAACATTCTTGGCCTGACCAGATCTCCAACAACCATTTGAGATCGAAACAGATGCCAGTGGATATGCCATGGGAGCTCTACTGATGCAGCAAAAGAAGTTGATATGTTACCATTCAGAGAAGTTCTCTCAAGCTGTGATAAACTATCCCACTTATGACAAGGAGTTATATGCCTTGGTCCAGAGTGTGAAAAGGTGGAAATGCTACCTGATTGGCAAGGAGACCATCATCCATATGGATCATCAACCCTTGTAGTATCTTCAGTCACAAACCAAGTTGTAACAATCTGGTCATTTCAGGTGGATGGATTTTCTTCAGCAGTTTCATCTGGTAATAAAGTATAAGAAGGGTACTAGCAAAAAAATGGTTGATATGCTAGCTCACCTTCCTATTTCTACTTCTATTTTGCATAATGCTTCGTTATCTTTTGAAATTTATGTTGAACAATATGCTAACGATGATGACTTTAAGGAGATTTTTGCAAAACTAACCCATGGTTAACATATGGACAACTATCACTTGCAGGGGAAACTATTGTATCACCTTGGCAAATTATGCATACCCTCAGGAGAAAGGGTACATGTAATCCGGGATGCCCACACCTCCCTTGTGTCTGGTCATTTTTGTATTGAAAAAAATTATTGTCATGTACAAAGATTTTGTTTTTTGCCTCATATGAAGAACATTGTGACTCACTATGTAAAGGGATGTGTGATGTGTTCTGTTTCAAAGCCCTCTAATAGAAAATTCGGGCTCTACACACCACTCCCTCTTTCAAGTCATCCATGGGAAAGTGTGTCAATGGATTTTGTAGGAGGTTTGCCTTTGTCTAGAAAAGTCACGACTATTTGTATGTCGTCGTTGACCATTTTAGTAAGATGTGTATTTTAATGCTTTCTAAAATCAGATCACTGTAGAGCAGACTGCTTATAGTTTCTTTCAGCATGTATGGGTCCATTTTGGGCTGCCCACATTGATTGTGTCAGATCAAGACTCTCGCTTTCTTGGAGAGCTTTGGACCAGCTTGTGGAAGATGATGGACACCAAGTTGAAAAGAAGAAAGGCATTTCATCCATAGACTGATAGAAAGATAGGGGTTGTCAACCACATCGTGGTACACTTGTTGTGAGGCTATTGTGGGAAACATCCTAAGTTGTGGGATGATAATCTTCCATATGTGCAACATTCCTACAATTGAGCAGTGCACTCATCTACGCATCATTCACCATTTGAGACATGTTTTGGCTACCTACCAAAAGATCCTTTTGATATGGTCTTTGGAAGGGAAGATGACTCCAGTGCACATGATGACAGACAAAGAGCATAGAAATTCATTTAGCAGATCTAGTTGATTCACCAAGCAGTACAGGAGATGTTGGAGAAACGCCAAGCCTGGTACAAGGCTCGACATGACAAACACCAAGTCGACCATCAATTTCAAGTGGGCGAAAAAGTGTGGTTCCACATCAGCAAGGATAGGATGAAGGGAGAAGGGAAGATGTTGTGACCAATCTGGTATGGTCCATTCACCATCTTGGAGAAGATTGGAAACAATGCCTTCTATCTCAATTTGCCGATATATATGCAAATGTATTCTGTAGTGAATGTGGAAAACTTAAATTTGTATGAGCCACCATTGATTATGGACACCGAAGAGGTGGGCACAGTTCCTATAGTTGATGACTTTGCACCAGGGTATCTCGATGAGTTACCTGAAGACATCATCCTTGACAGAAGATCCAGGACTTCACGATGGGGAGATGTGGAATACGTTTGAGTTGGTTTCAAGGGGATGCACCCTATCAAGGAAAAATGGCTAGAAAAAAAGAATGAGGGAAAAATTCCCTCACTTGCCAATTGATTGATAAAGCTTTTGGCAGTCCAAAATATCCTCAATGGGGAGGATTGATCCAGGTGGATCTCTAGACACCATTGGCATGGAAAAGGCCCAAAATTCAAAGTGGTGGAAAGATGATTTACTTGACATCAGATCGAAGTGCTCGTCACCCTGATTCTAAAGGTGCGAACGACACTCCAATCTGAGTTCGGATGAAGGAGATAGAGGCAGTAAAAGTTGGGTTGAATTTTTGTTGACTGGGCAGGATTAACATACACAATTTGAACTTTTCTGGTGGACGGAATCTGAGCAACTCTAGCTAGATTCCAAGTGAAATCATTTCCTGGTTAAAACGACTCCTTCGGTCAAAAACTGATTTTTCAAAAATGCACAGTTTGTTTTATACAACAAAACAAATATAAAAAAGGGGTGGCGGACCACCAACCCCACCATGCCAATGCATACCATGTAACAATATAATATATTGGTGGAGGGGCGGGCAACGGCCCCCAACCCCTCCCAAAGAACTGTTGAAACCAGGGAACCACAAATTATACGCAAGGTTTGGGGTGGGTCGGCCCTTGGGCACAGACCTAACCCCATTACTAATGAACAATGCATAACGGGTGGTGGGCCAGCCCTTGGGGCATGGAACCAACCACACCCAAAAAGAAATGCAACCAGGCACTTGCATAGAGCTGGTGAAGGTGGGGTGGGCAGGCCACCTAAGTCAGGCCTAGGCTGACCCTTGTTTAAAATTAAAAATTTTGTTATATAAAAAGAGGAGGTGGGGTTTGACTACCTGACCTCCTCCATATTAACTGAATCTTTAACCAACATGCCAACCGACTCCTTTGGGAAGTCTGCCAAATTTTTATTATTTAAACGTAGATTATCAGTGTGCCCAGGCAGAGGAGGTAGTGCATGCAGTTTGAGGTAGAATTTTGCAGGAGGGTCAAATTTCCACTTTGTTAGATTTTGACAAATTTTATATGGTTTCAGCATTTCTTGACACCAAGAACGCAAGGGTGTTGTCCATTTCTCCATTCGAGTTCTAGATTTTTTGGCCATTTTTCACTATGGAGGTATAAACTCCTTTTTTGTAATTGATGCTTGTACTCTTCTTTCTCATGCCACTTAATGAATGAAGGCCTCCCCATTGATCGAGTAGGGCCCGGAGACGTAGTCCAAGTTGGACGAACTCTGTTATCAAGTCTTGTTGTCTTATTTCATGCTTTATGTGTTTCTCCTCTTCTCTCATGTGCACATTAAATTTCTATTCTAAGCTACAATTTATGCATGTAATTCTTTAACACATCTATAAGCAAAAGATCTTGGATCACTTCATGAGAAAGAAATTGAGATGTACGATGTAGAGCGAGCACCACCCACCTCATGCAGAAACTCTTGGTACAAAAATGTGCGTTAGTACCTTGAGCATGGCACCATACCCTCTCACTTATCCATGAGATAGAAGAGGGAACTTTTCCTCAAAGCTTTATCTTATCAATTGGTTCACGAAGTGATTTACAGAAAGCATAGTAATGGGATTCTGCTTAGGTGCCTGGAGGCACATGATTCAGATAATATCTTGTATGATCTGCATGATGGACTAGTTTGGGGCCACTTCATGGGAAATACTATTGTTTACAAAGTTATGTGAGTCGGTTTCTACTGGCCCACATTGTTCAAGGATGCACATGCTTACGCCCTCAAGTTCTCGTCTGTCAGCAATGTTTCGATAGAACACGAAGGTCAGTAGCTCCGTTGCACCCTGTTGTAGTGGCTGAACCGTTCCAACAATGGGGCTTGGAAATCATTTGGAAAATATTCCCACATTCGTCGAAACGTCACCGCTACATCTTGACAACTACAGTTACTTCACACAGTGGACAGAAGCAGTTCCACTTAAGCAAGTGAATGACCAAGAATTCATTAGCTTCCTCTAACATAACATCATCTCATGATTTGGTGTTCCTGTATCACATGTGTTTGGCAATGCAACTTACTTTTCATCTTAAAATCTTTATGATTTTGCATTGCAGTATGGTATCGTGCTTAAGCACTCATCTAACTACTACCCATAGGGAAATGGTCATGCCGAATCCACAAATAATAATCTTATCTGCATCATCAAGAAGACCATTTACTCTGAACAATGTAACTGGAATTTTGCATTGACGAATGCTTTATGGCCTAACCGTGGAATGCTCAAACCCTCTCTGAACACTTCGCCATATTTCCTAGTTTATGGGAAAGAAGCCATCCTTCCCCCAAACATCTACTTTCTTGCACTCAAATTTTCCCAAGAATACCAAGGCAAGCCTTGTTTGCTAGTTCAGTGTAGTATGGATACAATTCACAAGTTGTAGGAAGAAAGGATGAAACCAAAAGAAAAATTCACACTCCACCAGAATCGTATCAAGAGATGGTTTAACAAGAAGTCTACATGGAACATTAACTTTGATGTGGGTGACTTAGTCTTGAAGTGGGATAAACCCCATTAAGACAAAGGCAAACATACAAAGTTCCAACCCCTGTGGATTGGTCTGTACATTTTTAAGAAGAAGATTGGCTAGCACACATACCGTCTGCAATCACTTGACTGGACGATTGACAACCTTCTTGTCAATGACGAAGATGTCAAACACTACTTTTACTAATCTAGGGCCACACCCCATGCCATGTACATAGTTTGTTTACTGCTTGTTGTCTTTTTGCTTTGATTTACTATTTTTTTCCTTTTTGTTTTGTTTGTTTAGTATCATGCTATTTTTGGTTTCGTCAATAAGTGTTGCCCTCTACTGAGTTCTGGATTTTGAATGAGTATGTGGTTGAGATCCAAAGAGTATTGTGAAACTACAACACTTGGCCAGTCCTGCGCCCATCTTCTCTGTGCTTGGACATAACCTTCAATCAATGAAGTCTTGACAGAAAATATGAGCCATCTCCAGGGGAAGCTCTAGCCTAACCATGAACATGTGTCCACACTAGGAAACCCCATGCCTATACTCAGCCTTTTCCTCTTTGTGTTCAAGCTCATCCAACTAGTAGAAATGGAGAAGGTCTTACATGCTTCTCTAAAGGAAAAACCTCTTATGCTGTTAATAAGTTAGGATCCCTCTTCTGCCCCAAAAATAAATAAGTTCCTATGCAAAATCCTCTTTTAAAAATACAAAGGTGAAAGAAGAGAAAGGCTTCTTGCATAGAGAGGTGAAGCATGCATCTCCATTAGGCTACTGACCAGGCTTGCTAGTAGTGGAGAAATGCGTATGTTCCCATGTGACTTCACTAGGGTACTGTCTAGGCCTGTTGGCAGTAGAGCAACACTAGAGATGAAAACTTATACTCTGAAAATTTTTAAACTTGCGAGCCAAACAACCCTTCCCAATTTCAAAACATTGTGATCAAGCTGAAACTTTTTGTTGTGTTTGAATAAGTTGGCAAAAGGTGAACCATGTTTTTCCATGGGGCAAGTGGGGAAGTTGAAGTAACCCGAACAACGATTCAATACTCCTTAATAGACCAAGGCCCTGTGCTATCAATATACCAAACAAAGAAGTTAGTAATCGACTAGTGTGTCACCAAGTGTTGTGGCGGGTGTAACGCCCTCCAAATTTTTGGAGTGCATCCAATTTCGAAGCCTTCCTTAGTTTTTTTCCTTGATGTTTGCAAACACTCGGGCTCATCCCATGAGCTTATGTCAAGTCTTTACACCCTCCTCGCTTGACCATTCACTGGACATCTTTTAGCATGTTGGTCACAATGTCATGCTTGTAGTCATGTTCTAGCTATGTTCAAGGTCTATCTTCGTGTTTACAAGCTGTATTTGCTATGTAAGAATCTATTGCACTCACACATGAAGTTGTATGAAATGTCATGCAAGTGTCGTCAATGTCACTCAATGATCTATCTCAAGTGTCGTGCTTGTTGCTCGCACCCGTTGGTCAGTCACACTGAGTGTATGTTGTCTTGTTAGTTCGAGTTGTCTTGTTGTCGAGTCATGTTGAGTATGTGTTCACAAGGTCATGCATGCATTAGTTCACTTGTTCACACACTTAATCATTTTGCCGAAGATCTATTGACCAGACCACCCTCCACCAGCCGAACCTCCACTGAGCTGCACTATGCAGTCTCAACCCTCATTGATCATGTGATGCTACCCATAATTACACAGAGCTTGAGATTGCCTACCAGGGAATCTGCACTACACAATCCTAGAATCGACTGTCCTAACTCTCACCTAGAACAGTGCAGAAGTTTCCTAAGAAGGCATCTCAATCTGTGCTTCCCGCAAGCCAATTTATCAAGCCTTTTACTGGTCAACCAAAGAGTTTGACTAGGTAGTGACCCTAGGCTTCACTCCTCCAAAAAATTGTGCAGATGTTGTCAGCATTTCCAACTCGACTAACTGAAGAAATTGTGCAAACATGAGGGATAGGTACCCGGTGCTTGTCACTGCACTGTCCCCAAGATTTGGGCAGTTTTATCAACTAGTCCCACTGTTAGCCAACTTGTTGCTCCTCCTGAAAACTACACAGTTTTCTTGGGTTGTCCTCTAGCTTCTCGACACCCTGATCAACCTAGAAACTATGCAAAAATGTCTTGTAGGCCTCCCTCCTAGTTCTACATAGTTTTCACTGCGAGTGTCCTCCCTCTTGCTTACAATGCCTCCTTGATAAAATTGTTCACTTCTTCCCTTTAGCTAAGCCAAATTTTGTAGATGGTTGCTACTATTCCGGACAGCTCATCTCAGTCTCCTAATGGCCTCTACGCAATTTTCCTTGACAATGCCCAAGAGCCTGCATCCTGGCCTAAAATGTGCTCTCCACAGTTTCAGAGCCTTGTCCTCTCTCTTGGTCAGCTGCACCCAAAAACAAAAGATGATGCATCATGGTAGACTAGGAGATTTATGGATTTGATTTCATCTTGTCATGACTGATTGCATATACAAGAACATGGATGAGACATGGTGTGATGACAAACATGATGAACAAGGAGCAGATGCTAGGAGACTTGTTCGTGAATGAACAAACACATGAAGCATGTCAAGTACCAACGAAAAGGATGCATGCACGTGCAACATCAAGTGAACACCAAGACCATCGAAGACTCTACACACCTTGCCATGCGAAGGTGAAGCTATGATACACTAAGAGCACACTCATCACTTAGTAGCACTGCAACTTGACATGGACACCACCATCAACATGAACATACCAGCATTGTTGTGTCGAGTCATGTCATGAGTTATCTCAACCACATCACTACTATGGGCCATACTGTTGTAATCAATGTAATGTAACATGGATGTCCAAGAGACCCACATGTAATGCTAAAGAGTCATGTCAATTGAAGAGTCATGTAAGTCAAACATTCATGAGGGAATTCGAAGAGTCACAAGGGTCAAGTTCCCCCTTGGCTATATATACCCCTCATTTGTACATGCAAAGAACTTTTCACCTTGGTTCCTCCCACATATCCTTGAGAGTCTGTAGTCTTTTCTTTGAGGAGCGAGCAGTTGCTCCAACGCCCCACTATTTGGGTTAGTGATGTATGGTGTACATATGTGTCTTGGAACTTTCACTTAATTCAGAAGCCTATTAATAGGCCAACACATTTTCACACATATTATATTCATTTGTAAGACTATTCTTTGGATGCTTGTAATGCATGTTTCTTTAACCTGTATTAATATAGTTGAACCATTTCTGTTGTTCTAGTACATACGTTATTGGAAATGTGTTGTATCAGTTGTTAACAGTGTCTCTCTCATGTGGACTATTCCACCAGAAACTCAACATATTAATTTTCATAAACTTGTTATAACGACCGTCGCACTTGTGTGGACTATTCCATTGGGTGATGTACATGCTATCTGTTCACCTTGTGTTTTGTGACTACTCCACTAGAAGCTGCACATGTCCTATTGTGGTGTGTATCTCTAACAGAGTTGGGACTATTCCCTTTCGACTTAAGACTGACTCTCACCCTCTCCCTCTGTAGTGAAGAAACTTGACACAAGTGACACTAAGCACTCACCAAGAATGCAACCTCACTGTTTGAATACAAAGTAAGCCACTCTCATGTGCTAACAAGCAAGAGCTAGGGAAAATATTTAAGATAATGGAAACAGGCCATTATACTAGATGGGAATCCTACAACAAATGGTGTGGGTCTAGTTGGGACTTCATACTGGGGAGATCCCCTTAATTTTTACGAGTCCAACACTCTCAACAGGTCCTTATCCTCCCTCCTGAGGTGTTGTTGTATTTTCTTGTAGCATTATTTTCTCATCATGTAGCAGCTTCTCTTCTTTATGTAGCACTACCCTGCTTTCCTGTAGCACAATACTTTCTTCTTGTAGTTGCATCATCTTATCTCCCTTGGTGTTTGGCCTTCTAGGTGAGGTTTGGGGCTACTTTCCCTTAGCTGTGAGGGAGGTCACTTCTTCAATTTTCTCTTTACCCTTCTTTAGCTTTCCCTCTTGGTGACGATCTGATACTTCAATGGTGATTGGGGTAGTTGTGGGAGGCTGAGGCTTCCCTTACCAGATCTCCAACAACCATTCAAGATCGAAACAAATGCCAGTGGATATGCCATGGGAGTTGTATTGATGTAGCAAAAGAAGCTGATATGTTACCTTTCAGAGAAGTTCTCTTAGGCTGTGATAAACTATCCCACTTATGACAAGGAGTTATATACCTTGGTCCAAAGTGTGAAAAAGTGGAAACACTACCTGATCGGCAAGGAGACCATCATCCATACAGATCATCAGCCCTTGCAGTATCTTCAGTCACAAACCAATTTGCAACAATCTCGTCGTTTGAGGTGGATGGGTTTTCTTTAGCAGTTTCATCTGGTAATAAAGTATAAGAAGGGCACTAGCAACAAAGTGGTTGATATGCTATCTCGCCCTCCTATTTCTGCTTCAGTTATTTTTCATAATGCTTTGTTATCTTTGAACAATATGCTAACAATGATGACTTTAAGGAGATTTATGCAAACTAACGCATGGTTCACAGGTGGACAGCTATCACTTGCAGGGGAAATTGTTGTATCACCTTGGCAAATTATGCATACCCACAGGAGAAAGGGTACATGTAATCTGGGATGCCCACACCTCCCTTTTGTTTGGTCATTTTGGTATTGAAAAACCTTTGTGTCATGTACAAAGATTTTGTTTTTGGCCTCATATGAAGAACATTGTGACTTGCTATGTAAATGAATGTGTGATGTGTTTTGTTTCAAAGCCCTCTAATAGAAAAGTCGAGCAATACACACCACTCCCTATTCCGAGTCATCCATGGGAAAGTGTGTCGATGGATTTTGTAGGAGGTTTGCCTTTGTCTAGAAAAAGTCACGACTATTTGTACGTCGTCATTGACCATTTTAGTAAGATGTGTATTTTAATGCCTTGTAAAAATTAGATCACTGCAGAGCAGACTGCTTATCTTTTCTTTCATCATGTTTGGGTCCATTTTGGGTTGCCCACATCGATTGTGTCATATCGGGACTCTCGCCTTCTCAAAGAGTTTTGGACCAGCTTGTGGAAGATGATGGACACCAAGTTGAAAGAAAGGAAGGCATTTCATCCATAGAATGACAGACAGACAAAGGTTGTCAACCGCACCGTGGTACACTTGTTGTGAGGCTATTGTGGGAAACATCCTAAGTTGTGGGATGAGAATCTTCCATATGTGCAACATTCCTACAGTCGAGCAGTGCACTCATCTATGCATTGTTCACCATTTGAGACATGTTTTAGCTACCTGCCAAAAGATCCTTTTGATATGGTCTTTGGAAGAGAAGATGACTCCAGTGCACATGATGATAGAGACAAAGCACAACAACTCATTCAGCGGATCCAGTTGATTCACCAAGCAGTACAAGAGATGTTGGAGAAAAGTCAAGCCTAGTACAAGGCTTGACAGGACAAACATCGAGTCAACCATCAATTTCAAGTGGGCACAAAATGTGGTTCCACATTAGCAAGGATAGGATGAAGGGAGAAGGGAAGAAGTTGCGACCAATCTGGTATGGTCCATTCACCATCTTGGAGAAGATTGGAAACAATGCCTCCCGTCTCAATTTGCTGATATATATGCAAATGTGGTCCGTAGTGAATGTGGAAATCTTAAAGTTGTATGAGCCACCATTGATTATGGACATCGAAGAGGTGGGCACAGTTCCTACAGTTGATGAATTTGCACCAGACTATCTCGATGAGTTACTTGAAGACATCATCCTTGACAGAAGAACTAGGACTTCATGATGGGGAGATATGGAATACCTTGGAGTTGGTTTCAAGTGGATGCACCCTAGCAAGGCAAAATGGCTGGAAAAATAAAGAGTGAGGTAAAAATTCCCTCACTTTCCAATTGGCTGATAAAGCTTTTGGCTATCCAGAAGCTCTTCAATGGGGAGGATTGATCCAGGTGGATCTCCAGACACCAGTGGCATGGAAAAGGCTCAAAATTCAAAGTGGTGGAAAGATGATGAACTTCACATTAGATCGAAGTGCTCGTCACCCTGATTCTAAAGGTGTGAACGACACTCCAATCCGAGTCCGGATGAAGGAGATAGAGGCAGTCAAAGTTGGGTTGACTTTTTGCTAACTGGTTAGGATTAACAAAGACACAATTTGAACTTTTCCGGCGGACGGAATCCAGCCAACTCCAGCCAGATTCCAGGCGAAATTGTTGCCTGGTTAAAATGACTCCTTCGATCAAAAACTAATTTTTCAAAAATGCATAGTTTGTTTTATTTTTTTCCAACTTTTGGAACTAAAACTAGACCAATATGCCCTGCATCGCAAATTGCACAAATTCATGGTTAAAAGCCCCAAAGGCCTAGCTGATTGCAATTACAATATATGGCGCTCAAAATTGATGAGGAACATCAATGATAATATATAAACCATCACACCTAGAAGATCATGAAATCCACAATCTTAAGTCCCAGCCTTGTCACCAATCTGATTGTAATAAACTAGACCCAACATAACTATTAACTTCATTTTATAATCCGTCACATCCATCACATTGCAAAATCTGTGAGTTTGATCCCATTATCCCTTCGCATCAATGATTTTGATCTGCGATATTTCCCGAACCTGATGGGGTGATTAACCATAATTCATAAAACCCCCACATTCATGGCTATCATAGTTCTATTAGCCATGCCACCCATTCCAAATGCCCCTGTCAATTGCAATTTTGATCTGCGATGAGACTCAATCCTTCGCCACTTAGTTAGATGCCATGTCATCTATGACATCATCCATTACATCACCTTGCACATCATCTCTGAGGCGTCACAATCGCAAATCTTTAGGGTAATTCTTGTTATCCACCTCTCCATAACTCCTGATGTGATTGACCCATCCCACTTCATTTCGATTATGATATCGCAATTGCAAAATTCATGGGACTTATGCCAAAATCCCTGCTCTGAAATGTGATTGAAATTTATTTTGAAATGGCCTTATCTTGAATGAGGCTATGATTTAATTGAAAGGCCCCGTAGAAATTGTAATTTCTTTAAATTGGTCCTATCCCAGAAACTATTGTGATTTAAAAAAGCCCAGATGTCTTCTATTTATTAAAACATGACTGATTAATTTATTTTATACTATTCGAAATGTATTTGATTTGCTTATCGATTCACTATTTTCTCTTTTTTCAGGAAAATAAGAGGAAGGACGGCTACACTCAAAGAATAGAATGGTTTCATGAAATAAACCAATGTTAGGATATTTCAAAAAAGAACAACTGCACAGATGAGACAAGGGCATGATTACCCATAGATCATTATCACAACCATTTCTAATTTCTACGTTTTCTTCACAAATAATAAGGGATTTTTTTAACTCCCTAGCACTGTGAGTAATCATTTATTTTTTGCATCCTCCATGTGCTATTTAACCTGTTCATTATAATGAATAAAGGTCTTGAATCTTAGAAAAAAGCCTCGGAGCTCAAACTTTTGTATTATTCAAGACTATCTTAATAGGAAGATTAGGCTAGGTCCCGAAAGTCATAATAGAACTATCAGATCAAATTTCTAGATTTTTGTAAAGAGCCCTTTAGAAAGCCCACACTTTTGTACCTTTTGGAGCATCAAAATAAAAGACCAGATCAATAGTGTTTTATTTCACAAACATAGAGCAAGGTATTGGGTATTTTTATCATTATTTTGTTGTTCCATTTTGTGTAATTAATAGCTATTCTTTTTGTTTTATTGTCTCTTATATGTATTTTTGCTAACATAATTCTGCATTATTTCATTTCTGAACTTGCTGGAACTTCCATTTTATAGTACACATATTTGAGCATTTGATCAACTTATTTGAATGCAATACATGCTTAATTAATTGTTTTTCTTAACTAATTAATCAAAACAATTACCTTTAAATGCTTTTCATTACCATAAGTGTTTGATTAATATTTATTATCATACACTTAGGACAATCACTTTAGATAGCATACAAATAACAATTCCTGGATATTAGATTGACTTATGCATGCATATAATTAAGGAATTGGATATACTTCATTGGGTGCTTGTATAACTAATTACTAAGTACCTAATTCTGGGTATTTGGATCGATAAGGAATCATATCTAAAAATATATCTCCTTAATCTAATTCCTTCATTTTAATTTCAATTCCCTAAAATTTCCTTTTTCTTTTAAATAAATCAGCTCTTGATTGAGAGAAGGATTTCTCTTTCCTTCAATCAAGATAGAGTAGATTAATTGCATCTTAGTTTAATCTTGCATGTGTTATCCTAGCTTTCGTATCTTAGAATTCCTCTTTTCAAGAGGGAAAAATAGAGATTGGTTTGGTTGTGCCACTAAGACAACTTAAGGGTCATTTTTCTTGCCCGCTAGCTAGAATCTTAGGTTGTTTTCAGTTAAACTAGTTCCAACTATTGGAGGAACCATTGGAGGGTCAAGTTTTGCAGTGGGACTTGATTCAAACTCAGTGATCATCCAGTTAACTAATCAATCAACCCAAAATATCTAGTGCATGTAGAGAATTCAATTTACTCAGTTGAGGTGGAGATTTTAAGGCAGTGTAACATTAGTTGTAGACTAGTCTTGAGTGTACAGGTTTTGCATGCAGTCATATGATCAACCTAAGTAATTGTGCAATTAAATTTGAGGAATTTCCTAAATAATAGAGGCATAATTCCTCAAGGAAGAACACAAGGAAGTAAGAGCTCAAGTAGAGGTAAAATTTGACTAAGTTTGGGTCAGAGGACTTCAGCGAGAAGAGAGACATGTTATGCACTTGCAGGGTGTGCTTAGTTGAGCAAATAAATTGTAATACATCTCTATTAATTTGATTAATGAAAGCATACATTGGGGTTTTTAGCAGATTTCTTTCCCCAAATAAAAATACTTGTTGTATGTGTGTTATTTCTTCTTGCATGTTTGATATTTTTGTTCTAAAGTATGAATTAATGTTCGTAGAGCAGTAGAGTAGGTTTGTGTTCTGTGATTTTGATTAAAAATTCAGGAGAAGTTGCAAATATACAAATTAATTTCTACATATTGATGAATTGTTGGATGAATTACATGGAGCAATTTACTTCACCAAGTTGGATCTTTGTTCATGACATCATCAAATTAGAATGAAGACTGAAGACATTTTGAAAAATATTAAAAAATCATGAGGGTCATTATGAATTTTTGGTCATGCATTTTGGCCTTAATAATGCACCTTCCACATTTGAAGGTTTGATGAATTCCATTTTCAAACCCCTTCCTACAAAATTTGTGTTACTAATCCACAACAATGCTTGGAAGGATCATGTTCAACATGTCGAAAAGGTGCTCAAACTATTGGAGGAGAAACAAATATATGCAAAAACCTCCAAACGTTTCTTTGGAATACATGAGGTGGAATATTTGGATCATATTGTATCTCATGAGGGTGTTATGGTAGAGCCTAACAAAATTAAAGCCATTAAGGAATGAAAAATCCCTACAACCATAAAGCATATTTGAGGATTTCTCGGGTTGACAGGTTATTATTGCAAGCTTGTTAACAACTATGGGAGAATAGAAACAACTCTAACAACATTACTGAAGAAAAATGTATTTTATTAGACTCCAAAAGCAACTAAGTCCTTTGAAGATCTTAAAAAGGCAATGTGCCAAGCATTGGTCTTAGCTATGCCAGACTTCACAAAAAACCTTTATTGTGGAATGTGATGCCTTAGGAAATGGAATTGGTGCTATTTTAATGCGAGAATGAAGACTCATTGCTTTTGAAAGTCATCCAATCAAAGGAAGGTATCTACACAATCTCATTCATGAGAAGTAAATGTTGGCAATACTACATGCACTAAAGAAATGGAGACCTTACCTAATGGGAAGACACTTCAAGGTAAAAATAGATCATGAAGTCTTAAATATATTTTGGAACAAATATTATCTTTAGAAGAGAAGCAAAAATGAGTCACAAATATGTTGGGTTATAAATTTGAAATCATCTACAAAAAAGGGAAGCAAAATGTTGTTGCAGATGCACTCTCCAGAAAGGATGAGGATGTGGAAGCATTTCTTTGTGTCATTTTTATTATCCAACCTGATTAGATAACCAAAGCAAGGCATGAATGTAAGAATGACGAAGAGGTTATGGCACTCGTTCAAAAGTTGCAGTAAGATAACAATACATCTAATACATTTAGTTGGAAAAATGATTCATTATGGTACAAATATTGCTTATATCTTTGTAAGGATTCCCAACTCAAGTAAAATATTGTTTTGGAATTACACACCTCCCGATTAGGAGGGAACTTAGGATTTTTAAAACTTACCATAGGGTCAAGAAGGAAATTTTTTGGGATGGACTTAAATTTGATATTCATAAGTTTGTGGTAGAATGTTTGGTTTTCCAACAAAATAAAGTTGAGACAATTAAGGCCCTGGGTCAATTACAATATTTAGCCATTCCAAGTCAGCGTTGGGAGGAGGTATCAATGGATTTTATCATAGGTTTACCCAAGTCTGAAGGAAAGAGTGTCATCATGGTGGTAGTTGATACACTTACCAAGTATGCACACTTTTGTGCATTATCTCATCCTTTTAAAGCCATTACAATTTCTACTGCATTTATGGAAACAATTCAAAAGTTACGTGGACTCCCTCAGATTATTGTAAGGTGCAGAGATCCCATTTTCATTGGAAATTTTTGGACGAAATTATTTTATTTTCTTGGTACTCAATTAGCTCATAGCTCATGTTATCATCCTCAATCTGACAAGAAAAATGAGATAGTGAACAAATGTTTGGAAGGATAACTTCGTGGCTTTGTATCTAATAAAAAAACATAATGGGTTAAGTGGTTACCTCTATCTGAGTGGTGGTATAAAAATTCCTTCCATACTGAAACAAAACTGACCCCATTTATGGCACTTTATGGATGTCATCTACCATCCATCACATCATATTTAAGAGAAAATTCTAAGGTTCAAGTAGTGGAATATCACATCGAGCATCAACAACAATTTCTCTAACTCTTAAAGGATAACCTCACTCTAATGCATAATCAAATGAGACAACATGTGTATCAACATCTGAGTGAATTAAGTTTTGATGTAGGTGACTAGGTATTTTTATGACTACAACCATACAAAAAAATGTTCCTCAAGTTGTAATGTCCCCAGAAAGCTGTAAATATTTTATTTACCACAGTAAGAACAGACTGAATAATTAGGTGTTATTATCTGTTTGAATTAAATAATATTTTTATTTATTGAAAATGTGGAATGATTTTAGTATCAACGGATCTTGTAACTTCTAGAGAAAGGAAGTTAAAAGAAAAAGATATAATTGTTGGAAAACCCTAACTACCTCCCCTAACTATGCAAGGTTTCCAGAGAAAAGAAGCAAGGGGAAGGAAAAACTGCGTTGTAGTGACAGGATGGTGAAAAAGGGGAAAAATTGCTATGTCTGGTGATGGCCAAATAACAAGAGCGCTATGCGCAAGCAACTGACAGAAGATTGAAGGTCTTGTGAACAAGATAGGGGGAGATTTGTTCCTGAAAGACAATCTCACGGATGAGAGGTTTGACTAGCCACAAAACCAGGGGTGGCCTCTTCCATTGGATTTCCTTACTTAAAAGAACTCAGGTATGAGGTACCTTCTGGAATTTTCATGGTACACCAAGTTGAGTTACCTAAGGTTACGGTGAATGTGAAAAGTTAGTAGTAGGACTTAGTTGCCTTTTCTTTTCTAATTACTATTAACAGGAGAACCTAAAGATAGTGAATAACTTCCAGAAAAATTAGCAAGATGATACTGTCTAAGTGAAGTATATTTAATTTCCTGTAAACTAAAGAAAATATTAATTTTATAATCATAATATTTACGTATATTTATTTTCCTGTAAGATGGAGAAAATCTTAATTGAAAACCATAAATCTATATAGTTCTATTATCGCAGAAAGATTAACCAAAAGATTCTTTGCAGAAATATAACCTTTCTAGCTCTAACAACACGAGTAATGACTATAGTATAAATATTGATTAAACATAAACTATACAAACATTTCCTTTCAGAGTTTTGCAGAGACAAGATGACTAATGAAGGCATACTATGATGTTGCATTTCTGCACTGAAATTATAACCCAAAAGGAAGCGAAAGAACTAAAGATCTGTGTGAAAACTTCAAATAATTTAGGAGAAGAGCTAAGAGAGCGGGGATGCCGCTGTATGGAGATACAAGCAAAAGATAGGTTCGTAGAAGCTAGGGTTGAGATATAGAGACCTAAATGTTAACCTGGTTAGATTCTCCAAGAATGGTTAGTCTTTTATCATTCTGGAATCTCGCCTAGTCTTCCTAAAGCCCTACTAGGAAACCACTTGACTATAAGTCAGAAATGAACCAATGAATGAATAAATCTTAAGCACGAGAATAGTCAGAATAAGAAAATATTCACATTTGATTCATGCAAAGAGTATAACCAGGAAAATTTGACACAGTATCGAGGATAACATTATGAGCATAAATCAACCTCTGAGTCGAGTTATCAACGAAAATCCTACCCAAATAGTTTGGTATTCAAACCCTAAGAGAAATACGTGTGAGGGTTTGAGGAACCTCATCGCAAAAATAATCCAGACATCAGCATTTAGCCTAAGAAGCCAAAAAAACCATTACATACAGAAACACAACCGGCTACAAGACCCAGAAATGTAAACCCGATTATTATACACAAAATTTAAAGGTGAAGACTGTACCGGTGCGATAAAAAATTCACAGGGCTTGCAAGCAGTAGCAAAACCCTCTTTCATATTGAGGAAAATATGCATAGAGAACTCAGAACAAAGCAGGAGTATTTCCTGACAACTTAAGACTAAAACCCATAAACATGCAATGATTGCACTATCTGTTAGCAGGAAAGAAAAGCTTCAAAACTTTAAGAGCCGAGACTCTGACCACAAGCAGCCTAGAGATAGTATTTCCATCGGACAAAAGAACTATTCCGGAGTTGATTATTACTCAAAGACTCTTGGAGATATATGCTTGAGCAGAATCTCTCCATTCCAAACCAGGAGACAAGCTTCCTGCAAGATAAACAAACCACAAGCCGATTAAAAAGCAAGGCAACAGAGATTTGATTTAACCATCGACTGCAAGAAAAATTTTAATAGAGAAAGCTTAATAATCGAAGCTGACCTGATGAATACTTGCTAGGAGGGGGTCCATAACCTGTATCTACATTTTCTGGCCACAACATAGCTCTGGTTTGATGGGCTAACCAAGCTTGCAAGAGGAGAAGTGAACCAGAACAGAACTCTAGGAAAGGATACAGAGGAATGAGACCATCCTCTTCGCAAACTAGGAAAGTGAGAAAACCCAGATGCTGTCCAACTGTAGGATCATGGAGCGAGCTCTACACAGTCGATGCAGTAGGAGTCATGAGTTGAGGAGACGTGATACGATGGCCTGCCCATGCTAATTACCAGGACAAAGTAGGGGAGATTAATGATTGAGAAAAATATCAAAACCAAAGCAAAGGAATAAAATAGAAGTTAAGTGGCTGACCGCATGAACGCGAATTGTTGTGGGATAGTTGAATGTCGCATGGCATGGGAATCAATTAATCTTATCCACAGTAATATTAACCATAAACCAAACAATAAGTGTTGTCACCCGACCTTCAATTAGAGAGCATATTTCGAGATACGAAAGTACCTAACCCATTAATGTAATTACAGTCCTATGTCAAATTTAATCCAGAAGTGCAATGATGTTGTTAAGTAATAAAACAGAAAGTTTACCCTTTGCATTATTCGTATTGGTATATGATGGAGTGGTTACAATTGGTATTAGAGGCAAGCTACAAAAATATGGCCTCTAGCAAATTTGTGAATTGGGAATACAACAGATCATGTGATGTTTTATTTTTATTAAAAAAAAAAACAATTATTGTGTTAACCTTTTGTGTTTCTCTCCCTGTGTTAAGCTCAGGAAATAGATGACAGCCAAGTATGAGGAGAATGGATAGTGTCCCACACAGGCTTGTGGCGAGTCAGGAACTTGCAATAGGCCCAAAAACTAATCCTGAGATATGGGTACAGCTAGGAGAGGAGGCCCGTAATACTAATATTGTGATAGTAGAGATAGTTTAGGAATTAAAGAATGAGATGGCCCACTTGTGAGAAGACAATGCGAGATTAACTATGGAGTAGGAAAAGATCATGAAAATCCTGTCTGACAAGCAAAATCAGCGCTCGTGGAATCCCAGTCTTGAGTAGTAACGACTGTCAGAAGAACAAGGCTACCATACAGATCAAGAGGAGTCAGAAGGAAGGGAAGAGAATTGAGAAGAAAAGTCGGATAATGCCTCTGAGCACTAGACATCAAAAAGGTAGTGGATAGAATTGCAAGGGGAGTTCCGTGAAATAAAACCACCACACTTTGATGGAGAATTGGAGGAGGCAGGCGAGGCTTGGCTGATTAACATGAACAAATATTTTCAATTATATGAATACGATCACAACCTCAAGATGTAACTAGCCATTTTCCATTTGCAAGGGAAGGCCACCCTATGGTGGGAAGAGGTCAAGATTGTATGAGGGGTAAGCGAGAAAAATATAGGTTGGGAAAAATTTCAAAATATTTTAAGGAAAGATACTTGACTGAATGGTTTTATGATGAGAAAGTAAGGGAATTCCATGACCTATGACTTGGACAACAAACAATGGATGAGTTTATCACCCGACTTACCTCGTTACTCCGTTATGTGCCCTACATACGAGAGGAGAAATCTAAGGTACAACGGTTCGTCAGTAGTTTACCCTTGGCGATGAGGGAAAAAATTGAGTTTGATAACCCAAAAACGATGGATGAGGTGATACGAAAGGACATAATATGTTATTAGCAAAGTAAGAAGAAGGGAGAAATTCTAGGAAAGAGGTGGATTGATAAGAGAAGTAATAATATGGCTAGGAACACTGAAGGAAATTGTGGTAATGCTAACAAGGATTTTCCAAAGGGAAAAACAACAGAAATCTACAAAAGAACCCACTCAGATTAAAGCCACCCGTTGAATCTAGAATCAACGAGCAGTCTAGAAAAGTTGAAAATGAAGGGACATCAAGGCCTCCAGTACAATGCTGGGGATGTGGAGGGCCTCATTATGTTAAAAATTGTCCTCATTGAAAGGGTATTGAACAGGTTTCACAGATCCATGAAGAATCTACAGTTGGCGACGTGGGATGGAGTCTACCAAGAATTAATGTCGCTCTAGAAGATCGTCAGGTAGAATACTAGCGACCATGGTGGAGTTTGAAGGTCAGATATGTGATTATACTGTAACTATTTTAATTGATCCTGGAGCTACATTAATTTATGTTAATCCTAAAGTTGTGGAATAGTGTAAGTTACAAACTGTTAATTTTAAAGATCCTTGGCTAGTACAACTAGCAACAGGGGCAAAGAGACGTGTGATAGCAAAGGTCAATAATTGTCCCTTGAAGATAGTAGGTTAGTCGATGATGGTAGATTTAAACGTACTTCCCCTTGGTTCGTATGATGTGTTGATAGGTATGTATTGGTTGGAAAAATGCTAGTCCATTATAAACTATAAAACAAAGACTATCTGCTATAGGGATGAGCTCAGAGAAAAGAAGGAGATGCAAGGTATTAAGAGGCCAGTGCAGATTCAGCTAATAACTGCTTCTCAGTTGGCAAAATGTATTAGAAAAGGATGTCAGATTTATGCCATCCAAGTGGGTTACGCCAACTCAAAAGACAAAACTGCCACATTGGAAAGTATTCCAGTGATATGAGATTTTGCAGATGTGTTTTCGGAGGAGATACCAGGACTTCCACCCAAGAGAGACATAGATTTCACTATCAAATTGGTGCCAGGGGCAGCCCCGGTGTCCCGGGCTCCTTATCGAATGAGCACACCAGAATTAACAGAATTGATAATGTAGTTGTAGGAGCTTTTGGACAAAAATTACATCCTCCCTAGTGTGTCACCCTAGGGAGCCTCGGTGTTGTTCATTAAAAAAAAGGATGGAAACCTTCGTATGTGTATGGACTATCATCAGTTGAATAAATTGACAATTAAGAATAAATACCCTTTATCCCGTATTGATGAACTGCTTGATTAGGTGAAAGGGGCAACAATATTCTCAAAAATTGACTTACGATCAGGATACCACCAAATCAAAATTAAAGAGGGAGACATAGCCAAAATTGCTTTTGGAACACGATATGGACACTATGAGTTTGTGGTGTTATCCTTTGGGTTAACCAATGCCCCTAAAACCTTTATGTGTTTAATGAACAACATATTTCATGATTATTTAGACAAGTTTGTGTTAATTTTTATTGACAATATACTGATATATTCCTGGAATTTGGAGGAACACAAGGAGCACCTCAGATTGGTATTGCAAACTCTTCGAGAACACCAATTATACGCCAAATACAGCAAGTGCAACTTCTTAAGGAACAAATTCAGTACTTGGGACATATAATCACCAAAGATGGGATCGTTGTGGATCCCGAAAAGATAAGGACCATAATGGAATGGCCGGTGCCAAAGGACATGGTGGACACAAGATCTTTCATGGGACTAGCAATTTACTACAGACAGTTTGTGGAAGGATTTTTGAGAGTGGCTTACCCTATCACTTCTTTTCAGAAGAAGGGGAAAACTTTCAAATGGACTGTAGAACGCCAAAAGAGTTTTGAACAACTCAAGCATCTGCTCACCACTGCACCTATTCTAAGCATAGCTTATCCAGGTAAGGACTATGTGGTGTGCACAGATGCGAGTAAGGAAGGGGTAGGAGGAGTGTTGATGCAATAAGGAAAGGTAATCGCCTATGAGTCTAGAAAATTAAAAGAGCATGAGCATAAATATTACACCTACGATCTGGAGTTGGCAGCTATTATTCATGCCTTAAATATGTGGTGCCATTATTTGATGGGTAAAAAGTTTCTATTATTGATAGACCATCAGAGTTTGACTAGTTATTTTAGTCAGCCTACCTTAAATGCTAGGCAGGCACGGTGGGTAGATTTCTTAAGTAGTTTTGACTCAAGATTAAGCATTTGAAAGGGAAAGAGAACTGGGTGGTAGACACTCTAAGTCGAAAAGTACAATGTCTCTACGAAATTTCTTGCAGCAAGGGGCGAAGTACCTTCGATGAAATTATTAAAAAAGCAGTAGAACAAGATGCAAGATATCAACAAATAGGATAGAAAGTTCAGATTTCTACCAGCAAATAAAATTAGCAAGGATATGCTATGGATGCTATTGGCATGTTGAATTATAAAAGGAGGTTGTATAAACCTAACCAAAATAACATTAACAACTCGATTTTAGACGAATTCCATAAAAGTCATTATGCCCAGCACCCGGGGTATCAAAAGATGATTACTGCACTTCGAGAGGAATATTATTAGCTGGGAATGAAGAAAGATGTAGCAGAATATTTGACACACTGCCTAGAATGCTAGCAAGTTAAAGCCGAACACCAACACCCTGCTGTGTTATTACACCCACTACCAATTTCGGAGTGGAAATGGGAAACCATCTCTATGGACTTCATAACAGGATTACCCAAGTCAAAAAGAAACAATGATTCCATCGTGGTGGTGGTGGACAAGTTAAGTAAATCATCTCATTTTATACCAGTACAATCTACTTATAGAGTAGTGCAGATTGCCCACATCTTTATGCGAAATATTTTTAAGTTGCATGGGTTACCAAAGACTATAATCTTTGACCGTGATGTAAAATTTATGTCAGTCTTTTGGAAAACTCTGTTTGGGGAATTGGGGACTCAATTAAACTTCAATACCACTTATCATACTTAGACCGATGGGCAAATAGAATGGGTGAATCAGGTTGTAGAAGATATGCTAAGGTCGTATGTAATGCAGCAACCATCTAGGTGGGAAGATTACTTGCATATGGTCGAATTCACATACAAGAATGACTATCATACATCCTTACAGATGAATCCATTTGAAGTGTTGTATGGAAGGAAATGCCGCACACCCTCAAGCTGGGGGGGACTAGAGGACAAGTTGATGCTAGGCCCCGAAATGCTTAAAGAAATGGAGGAAATGGTCAAGAAGGTACAATCCAATTTAAAGGCAGCCCAGGATAGGCAAACGAATTTCGTCGACCAAAAGAGAAGCTTTAAGGAGTACTAAGTAGGAGACCATTTGCATGTGAGGATTCGAGCTAAAAAGAGCACACTACAATGGAGTGGGAGTGCCACACTGGCACCTCGGTTTTGCAGACCTTTTCAGATCTTAGCTAGAGTTGGTCCAGTGGTATACCAACTTGCTCTGCCAAGTCATATTCAAGTCCACAACGTCTTCCATGTTTTTGTATTAAAAAAACATGTCTATGACCCTAAGCATGTAATCAGTTGGTAGGACATTCAAGTAAGCAAGTATCCTAGGTAGACCAATCAGATTGTTAACTGAGGAAAAACTGACTTAAATTATTATGTGTTTCAGGTCGAGCTGGAAGGAGAAATCTTGGTCGAGCCGCTGAATATACTAGATTGGAGAGAAGTCACGCTACGTAAATGAGCCATCACCCAGGTTAAAGTGTAATGGCAACACTTTGGGTCAGATGAGGCCACCTAGGAGGATGAACAACTCATGAGAGAAGCTTATCCAGGATTTCTTGCAGCCGGAAAACATCAGGACAATGTTTTATTTCAGGAGGGGGAGATGTAATGTCCCCGAAAAGCTGTAAATATTTTATTTACCATAGTAAGAATAAACTGAATAATTAGGTGTTATTATCTATTTGAGTTAAATAATATTTTATTTATTGAAAATTTGGAATGATTTTAGTATCAACAGATCTTGTAACTTCTAGAGAAAGGAAGTTAAAAGAAAAAGAAACAGTTGCTGGAAAACCCTAACTACCTCCCCTATCTATGCAAGGCTCCCAGAGGAAAGAAGCAGGGGGAAGGAAAAACTGTGCTGTAGTGACAAGTAGGTAAAAAAGGGGAAAAACTTGCTACGTCTTGTGATGACCAGATAGCAAGAGCACTATGCACAAGCAACTGACACAAGACTGAAGGTCTTGTGAAAAAGCTAGGGGGCAGATTTGGTCCCGAAAGACAATATGACGGACGAAAGGTTTGACTAGCCACAAAAACATAGGTGGCCTCTTCCATTGGAGTTCCTTACTTAAAAGAAACTTAGGCATGAGGTACCTTCTGGAATTTTCATGGTACACCAAGCTGAGTTACCTAAGGCTACGGTGAATGTGAAAAGTTAGTAGTAGGACGTAGTTGCCTTTTCTTTTCTCATTACTGTTAACAAGAGAACCTAAAGATCGTGAATAACTTCCAGAAAAATTAGCAAGCTACTACTGTCTAACTGAAGTATATTTAATTTCTTGTAAATTGAAGAAAATCTTAATTGCATAATCATAATCTTTATGTATATTTATTTTCCTGTAAACTGGAGAAAATCTTAATTACAAACCATAAATCTATATAGTTCTATTATCGTAGAAAGATTGACCAATAAAATATTTGCAGAAATATAACCTTTCTAGCTCTAACAACACATGTAATGACTATAGTAGAAATACTGATTAAACATAAACTATACAGACGTTTCCTTTCAAAGTTTTGTAGAGACAAGATGACTAATGAAGGCATACTATGATGTTTCATTTCTGCACTGAAATTATAACCCAAAAGGAAGCAAAAGAACTAAAGTTACGAGAGATTCTTCAGCGTAAATCACATAAAATTTCATTTGCCGACGTGTTTCGAACCAACTAGTGCGGTTCATCGTTAGGAAAAGTTGAAGAAACAGATCTAGCTTAGCATGTTAAATAGCCTGAGCAGAGACTCCAACGGCTAAAAATTGATTAACGGCTAAATTTTGACTTAAGGACCCCAGTCAAATTTTTACTCATAAATTTAATATTATTATAATTTATTATTATTATTCAATATGGAAATAAGTTAAATCAGGTAAAAAATAAATTAATGGTTAGTTTTTTAAAAATAATTTATTAAATAATATTAGTTTGTTAAGAAAAGTTAGGATTAATATATAACTAAATACCATAACTTTAGTGGTTAGTTTAAAAAGTTAATATATGAAATTATTTATTAATTATTAATAATATTATATATATATATATATATATATATTATATATATTATATATTATATTTATAAATAAATAATATATAGGATTAATAAATAAAGGCCTTGACTAGGACGGTCAAATTTTTATTTACAAATTAATATTTATTGTTAAATAATGTAAATAAGTTACTAGTACAAATATAAAAAAAATAATTAAAGTTAGTTTTTTAAAAATAACTTATTTATTTATTTAAATTATATATATATATATATATATATAATAATATATATATATATATATATATATATATATATATATAATATATTAAAATAATTACGGGTGTTAAGAAAAAGTTAGGTTAATAAATAGTTTAAACAAGGTTAATATATTAAAAATATATAATTATATATATATATATATATATTATATAATATATTACTATTGCAAAGTTAGATAAAAAAAATAAAAATAAAAATCAAAAACTAAAATCAAAGTAAATAAATCAATTAATGAATAAACAAAAAACAATAAAAAATAAAAATAAAAATAAATAAATAAATAAAAATAAATAAATATAATAATATATATATATATATATATATATTATATATATATATATATATTCCTTTTAACGGGAGGAGAGGGCAGGGATCCATCAACTACTCATCTTCCATCTGTCATCTCTATTGAGATTGTTCGGTCTCTTCTCAATCTCAAGGGCTTCCCTAAATTTTCGGTGATGGAAATGTGAAACCCTAGCAATAACACTCGCCTCCTCTATGCAAACATGATGCTTGGTACTCTCGGCATGCTTAGCTAAAGCGGAAGACTTGGTCCTCCTATGCTTAAGGTCAGCTGCATACTCACTAATTCTTTGATTAATGGAGCGACCAGTCTCTCCAATATAGGGGGGTCCCACAAGAACAAGGACTCATATAAACCCCTTTCATGTCCTTAGGGTCGATAGGATCCTTTACCGACTTGAGGGATTTACGAATGGTGTTGAGGGGTCTAAAGGTCGAGGGGACATTATGCCTCTTAAGAATTCTGAGAAATCCTATCAGTGGTCCCTGGACATACGGAAGATGGACACCTAGGACCCGCTCTTTCGGATCTATTTTTACTGATGAATTTTTGGCAGCTTTGAGGAAGGCTTTATGACCAAAGCCTTCCTCAAAGCTGCCAAAAATTCATCAGTAAAAAGAGATCCGAAAGAGCGGGTCCTAGGTGTCCATCTTCCGTATGTCCAGGGACCACTGATAGGATTGCCAAAATTCTTAAGAGGCATAATGTCCCCTCGACTTTTAGACCCCTCAACACCATTCGTAAATCCCTCAAGTCGGTAAAGGATCCTATCGACCCTAAGGACATGAAAGGGGTTTATATGATTCCTTGTTCTTATGGGACCCCCTATATTGGAGAGACTGGTCGCTCCATTAATCAAAGGATTAGTGAGCATGCAGCTGACCTTAAGCATAGGAGGACCAAGTCTTCCGCTTTAGCGGAGCATGCTGAGAGTACCAAGCATCATGTTTGCATAGAGGAGGCGAGTGTTATTGCTAGGGTTTCGCATTTCCATCACCAAAAATTTAGGGAAGCCCTTGAGATTGAGAAGAGACCGAACAATCTCAATAGAGATGATGGATGGAAGATAAGTAGTTGCTGGATCCACGCCCTCTCCTCCCGTTAAAAGGA
>APFE031172007.1:59702-75875 GCA_000404065.3 Pinus taeda | reverse complement strand
TATAATATTATTAATAATTAATAAATAATTTCATATATTAACTTTTTAAACTAACCACTAAAGTTATGGTATTTAGTTATATATTAATCCTAACTTTTCTTAACAAACTAATATTATTTAATAAATTATTTTTAAAAAACTAACCATTAATTTATTTTTTACCTGATTTAACTTATTTCCATATTGAATAATAATAATAAATTATAATAATATTAAATTTATGAGTAAAAATTTGACTGGGGTCCTTAAGTCAAAATTTAGCCGTTAATCAATTTTTAGCCGTTGGAGTCTCTGCTCAGACTATTTAACATGCTAAGCTAGATCTGTTTCTTCAACTTGTCCTAACGATGAACCACACTAGTTGTTTCGAAACGCGTCGGCAAATGAAATTTTATGTGATTTATGCTGAAGAATCTCTCGTAATTTGACATGGATCACAGAAGCCTCAATTCTACAAAATAACTAAAGATCTATGTGAAAACTTCAAATAATTTAGGAGAAGAGATAAGAGAGTGGGGATGCCGCTGTATGGAGATACAAGCAAAAGATAGGGCCATAGAAGCTAGGGTTGAGATATAGAGACCTGAATGTTAACCTAGTTAGATTCTCCAAGAATGGTCAGTCTTTTATCATTCTGGAATCTTTCTTGGTCTTCCTAAAGCCTTACTAGGAAAGCCCTTGACTATAACTCAGAAATGAACCAATGAATGAATAAATCTTAAGCACGAGAATAGTCGGAACAAGAAAATATTCACATTTGATCCACGCAAAGAGTATAACCAAGCAAATTCGACACAGTAACGAGGATAGAAATATGAGCATAAATCAACCTCTGAGTCGAGTTATCAACGAAAAGCCTACCCAAAGAGTTTGGTATTGAAACCCTAAGAGCAATAGGTGTGAGGGTTCAAGGAACCTCATTGCAAACATAATTCATAAAAACATATTCGATTTTTAATTTCATGAAACTCATAAGTATTACACTTGGAAGAGCAAAAAAGGAGAATAATAATCGAGAAATCAGCATTTAGCCTGAGAAGCCGAAAAACCCATTACATACAAAAATGCAACCACTACAAGACCCAAAAATGTAAACCCCATTATTATACACAAAATTTAAAGGTGAGGAATGTACCGGTGTGATAAAAAATTCATAGGGTTGCAAGAAGTAGCAAAACCCTCATTCATATTGAGGAGAAAATGCATAGAGACCTCAGAACAGAGTAGGAGTATCGCCTGACAACTTAAGACTAAAACCCATAAACATGTAGTGACTGCACTATCTATCAGTAGGAAAGAAAAACTTCAAAAATTTAAGAGTTGAGACTCTGACCACAAGCAGCCTAGAGATAGTATTTCCATTAGACAAAAGCACTGTTTAGGAGTTGAGTCTTACCTGGAGACTCTTAGAGATATATGCCTGAGTAGAATCTCTCCATTCCAAACTAGGAGATGAGCTTCCTGCAAGATGAAAAAACCACAAGCCGATTAAAAAGCAAGGCAACAGAGGTTTGATTTAACCATTGACTGCAAGGAAAATTTTAACAGAGAAAGCTTAGTAATCGAAGCTCACCCAATGAATACTTGCCAAGAGGGGGCCCATAACCTATATCCACATTTCCTGGCCACAACGTAGCTCTAGTTTGACAGGTCGACCAAGCTTGAAAGAGGAGAAGTGAACCAGAGCAGAACTCTAGGAAAGGATACAGAGGAATGAGACCATCCTCTTCTCAAACCGCGAAAGTGAGAAGACCCAGATGCTGTCCAACTGTAGGATCATGGAGCGATATCTACACTGTCGATGCAATGGGAGTCTCGAGTTGAGGAGATGCAACAAGACGACCTACCCATGCCACGTACCAGGTTGGAGTAGGGGAGATTAATGATCGAGAAAAAATCAAAACCAAAGAAAAGGAATAAACCAGAAGCTAAGTGGCTGACCGCATGAGCGCGAACTGTGAAGGGATAGTTGAATGCCGCATGGCACAGGAATCAATTAATCTTATCCACTGTTGTCACTCGACCTTCAATTAGAGAGCATATTTCAAGATACGAAAGTACCTAACCCATTAATGTCAATACAGTCCTATGTCAACTTTAATCCAGAAGCGCAATGATGCTATTAAGTAATAAAACATAATTTTACCCTTTGCATTATTCATATTGGTATATGGTGGAGTGGTTACACAACCCAACGAAGAAGGATAATAAATTATCACCCAAGTATTATGGTCCTTACAAGGTGTTGCAAAATATTGGTACTATGGCATATAAATTGGAGCTACCTGCATCTTCCCGAGTACACGCAATTTTCCATGTTTCATGCTTAAAAAAGGTTATCAGTGACAAGATCCTAATTCAAACAATGTTTCTAGAACTTGATGAATAAGGAAAAGACATATTTGAGCATGAAGAAATCACGGAAACAAGAACTTGACAGCTAGAGAATAAATTAATTTTAGAGCATCTCATTAAGTGGAAGAACATACCTGTTGAAGATTCCACATGGGAGGATGAGAATTTGATACGATATCATTTGTAACTTGATGACAATACTTTTTTTGAAGCTGAGGGGCATGTTAGTCCCTATAATAATACTAGTGTATCCCCTTATTGTTATTGTTAGTGTAGCCCCCTATTTTTATTGTTGTGCCCCATAGAAGCCCACTATTGTTATTTTTGTGCCCTTACATTATTATTGTTATGTAGGCTTTGATTATATTGTGACCCCTTAGACTCCTATATATATCAAGGAGGTCTTATCATTTGTATCATCCAAGAATTTTTCATTTATGTAATGTAAAGGGGTTTCCCCCTTGAAGAAGGGAATTTAAGCCATTGATCTATTTTTTCTTTTGTTTTGTGAGCTAGTTTCATAATAGTTGCATGACTTATGAACATAGACTTGGTACCTAGTGATATAATGCCTAAACTTATTAGAGTGCACAACGACTAATTTTTTTTTGAGCAACCGTGTAATTAAGTTTAGCTTTGTAGAGGTTCTTACTGATGAAATATATGGCATAGGGAAACTTGTGTTCCACTTGCCCCAAAGATTCCCCTACAGCTTTATTTGATGCGACTATGTCGATGTGGAAACGAAATGCCTAATTCATACCTCTTAGAATTTGTGCGGTGGTTAAGCTTTATTTCATCTCTTAAAATGCCTCTTGACATTTATTTTTCCAACAAAAATCTGATTTTAGTCAACAATCCAAACAAAGGTAAAGCCAACTTACTAAAATCCTTAATGAATCTTCTATAATATCTAGCTAGCCCAAGAAAAATTCTAACATCCCTTTGTTTTTGAGGGACAAAGACCCTTTTGATAATGGAAACCTTGTTAGGGTAAACTTGGATCCCCTCCTAAAAAAGGAAGTGACCTAGGACAATCCCCACATTCATTAAAAAATCACGCTTTTCAGGACTTAGTGAGAGATTCATTTAAATGCATTTCTTTAATACTTTACATGGATTGGAAATATATTCTTGGAAATTATTTCCATGAGGGGTGAAGTCATTCATATATATTTCAACTTTTTCATGAACATGATAAACAAAAATACTCAAAAGGGCCCTGTGGAAGGTAGCAGGGGCATTGCATAGGCCAAATGGAAGGACCCTATAGTAAAAGGTCCCCCCATGTACATGTGAAGATGGTCTTATCCTGATCTTCAGGGCCAATCTAGATTTGATTATATAAGGGAAGATCATCTTTCTTTGTAACCCTATTGAGTTCCCTATAGTCAACATAGATCCTCCACTTCCCATTTTTCTTGGGTACTATGACAAGAGGGGACACCCATTCAATATCTAAAATTGGCTAGATGACTCTTGCATCTAGTAGTTTTTGCAATTCTTCTTTCACAGTGTCCTTAAAGGAAGGGTTAATTCTCCTCTAGGGTTGGTGAACATGTTTACATCCCTCTTTAATGTAAATATGATGGATACAAACCGAGGGATGCACACCTTTCATTTCCTTATAGTCCCAAGAAAAAGCATCAAGATGTTGTCTCAACACAGTGCACTATTTCTCTTCTTGATCTACTGAGAGGGAAGGGTTGATTTTTAGATTTTTGGATGGACTAATTTCCAAAATATTAGCATGATCTTAATCAAAATTGGTAGTAAATAGTTCAACCCGTGAATTTTTCTCAGGTTTCCCTAAGGATTCTTCCACTAGCTCATCAATTGGCATGGTAGCAAGAGGTTGATTCTGCAAGAAGTTATCAATAAGGTCATCCTCATTTAGTTATTTGGTTCCTATAATAGGATCTAATGTACAAACTGGGCAAAGGGATGACTGATAAAAATATTCATCCTCCTCTTCCTCTACCCACAAAGGAAATTCATGCTCAGTAGAGGGTTGAGCAGGGGGATATAATACAAACTATTTTTTGAGATGCCCATTTTTAATAATCATGTTTCTAGCCCTACAACTAATGTAAGAATCAACAATGGCTAACCAAGGTCTCCCTAAAATTAGACGGTACCCATTAAATTGGTTTTGGGTTGGATGACAAGGAACTATGTGGGATATTCCCAGTGGTCAATGAAGACCATCACATCCTTAATAACTTGCTTAGGGGCTACTTTGGATCTATGTGCAAGCTATAGCACCATAGTGGCATTTGTCAAGTCTCTTTAGAGATTGAGATTCAACATAGTTTCCTTGATCATGACATTGATTGTAGAACCAAGGTCAATCAATGTGTTGGGGATTACAATACTATTAATGTGCACATCCACCACTAGGGTACCTAGTTCTAAGTACTTTGGGGAGATGACCCTCCCAAGCATTAGATTAGGAAACTACCCAACAACACTAATAGTGAGGGCATATCTTTTTCTTATTCCAGGCCTCTTGAAACATTCTTCCTGATAAGCTTATTGTAAATGGGGACATCTTTGTTGGCGTAGAGAAGGGGTATTTTAACACACAATTTTTCCAGTTCTCCCATAAGTTCAACCTCTTCCAGGGTGTGTTATTTAGGTTGGACAAACCTTCTAGGTTATGGAGGCATATTTCCTTGAGGGACACTATCTTCCTTCTCTTCTTCAATCTTTTAGGTGGAGAAGGTGGGTGAGAATGTGGAATTACCTTCCTAGATATAAGGTTGATCTACTGGATCTCCACAACATAAGAAAGATAAGATGTTTCCCCACTATAGACATGTTGGGCATGCTTGTTGTTTGGGTTTATATTGGTTTGAGAAGGCATCTAAGGTTGCTTGGGTGGATTACTATGTGGTAGTTGTCATTGAGGTGGAGGAGGAGGCATTAAAGTAGGAGGCTGGGCTTCCTAAGGCCTCCATCCCTGTGAAGGGTTGCGCCATTGAGAAGGTTGAGGTTGATATGTCTGAAGGGTGGATTGACAGGTTGATGAGGATACTAAGGAGAATAGGATCAAGGAGAGGGCATGGACCAAGGTGAGTGAGATGGAGTACACCAAGGCTAAAAGGGTGCACTCTAGTTTGGATTGAAAGAAGGGTAATGTGCACCTTACATGCCTTGCTGGTATGGTCAAGGCCCTTATGGTCTTCTCTAGTTGATGAAGCAAAGATGAGCCAAGCCACTCTCTACCCCTTGATATAATAACTTCAGGCCTAGAAGCGGGACATTTTTCAGTTGTATGTTTCTCCTCACAAACAAATCAGACCTCGATGACATCCAATGAGCACTCATTTTTGGGGTTCCTCTTGGCGCATCTAGGGAAAAATATAGATAGTGCCATTTTTTCCTTCTCTTGATTTTTTATTTTTATTTTCATAGTATGCATTTGAAAGGAAATGGTATGCAACATCTCACTCTTAAAGTCTTCTAGCATGCTCCCTATTTCATGTTTGATGGTGGAAGTAGAGGGAGAACAGTTAACCTGGCCTTGACTAGTCCTAACTCTCTTCCTTGTAGCCCTAGAATGATTCAGAAATATAGTCTTCATGTCTTCATAAGTTAGTTGGTAAATGTCTCCACCAGATAACATATTAAGGGTCTCCATCAAATCCTCCCTAATGCCTCGGAGAAGTACAAGCTTCAAGAATTTTGGATCAAGGGTACAATTAGATCCACTGTAGTTGAGTGGAAATCTCTCTTCATAATCCTCTAAGGATTCATCTAGCATTAAGCTCATCCTAAAGATTTATTCTTTTGTTTCTCTTGGCCTAAATTAGTTCATGTATTTCTGGTTGAAAGCTTGTTGCATTTGATCCCAGGTGGTGATGTTTCCTCCTTCCAGGCTCATGAACTAGTAAAAAGGCTGCATCCTTGAGGGTATACACGAACAACTTAAGCTTATTCCCATCATAAGTGTAATCACAGGTTCTAAAAATCAAAACAAAATCAAACATGAATGTATCATGGTCTTCATAGATTAGGCCATGGAAGTGTGGGAGAGTAGTGGGGCTTATCTTCTTCAAATTTTCCTCCCCATTGGTTTCTTGGATAAGGAAGAGCTCAGTCTGCCTATTTCTAGCCATATTTTGAGTAGGTGATGTGGGTTCTTCAAATATTTTTGGCTGCTCACCTAAAGGATTATCTAATTCCCCTATGGTGAGAGTAGGATGTTCATGGTCATCAAAGAAGAATGATGGTTGAATGCTAGAAGGGGTGGGGTTTTTGGTAGAAATTTCTCTATATTATCCCTAATCCTAAGAGGCATGAAATAAGTTTGTGATTTTTGTGTTTTTCTTCTATTTTGTTTCGAATTTTTCAAGATGGGAAAAACTGATGCAAAGAAAAATTAAAATGAAAATAAATCAATTCTTCAGTAGGGACAACACCTACTTAGGCAACTCCTCGACAACAACACCATAAATAGATGAGCCTCAATATTGCAACAAGAGTGTTGCAACTCTCAAGGATACCAACTTTAATTATCAACCGGGGTTCGTACAAACTTAAGAGGTGATAGTGTTATATGCACAACAAGCTAATCTCTACTCAAGTCACTTTGAAGCAATGGACTAGACCAAGGTATACACATACCACTCTATCAACTGAACCTAGATTTGCAATGAAGGAAATTACATGAAAGGAAAGTTCTAATCTACTTGCAAAAATGGGAATATTACTCTATTTTCAAAAAAATTGAAATGCTACTTGCTCAAATGTAAATGCTAACCTATTTGTAGAAATGTAAAGTTTACACTACTTACAAGAATGTAAAGGCTACACTACTTGTAGAAATGTAAACATTAATCTATTTGCAGAATGTACATATTGCATTAAAAGGAAACCTAGTCTATGCATAGGAAATACCAATGCTTGAAATAGAAACCGTAGCTTAAGAAGCATAAAACAATGAAAGAAAACCTAATCTACCTTGCATAAATAAAATAGATGGTAATCAACCTTTAATCACTGCATTCCAAAGAGAATATATCTAGTGGTATATTTCATTAGATGCTTCATGAGATAATTAACAAAATCATCATTGTGTTATCCAATTCATAAATCTGTCTACTAACCCTAATCGTTGAAATTTGTTGCAATGGAAAAAAGGAAAGTCCTAAGTGGTCTTTAGTATTCCTCAGTTATGGTTTCAGAGCCTAAGGGACATTATTTAGGGTAGGAAAAAATCAAGCTTCAAGGACAATTTTGGTCAAGTTTGGAGGTCTTTTACATGGTGCTACAAGATTGCCATGGTTTCCTAAAAGATTGAATTTGTGAGCATTATGAGGGTGAGAAAGCTGATATAAAGGTGGGGAAGGGTAATGGAGGCTAAATGAATGATATATGAGGCCCTTTCATGGATTGGTACCCTTCAAGGGCCCATCTTTCACAAGAGCCAATGCACACAATGGCCTTCAATAAACCATAAATGTACTCTCAGTGATCACTATTTTGAGGTAGTTGTCGAGGTTGATGGAAAGGATATGGTGGTGGGATAAGGAGTGTAAATGATAATACCAAACCTATAGATCAACATTAGTACCTGCACACCACAAAATGTTATCCTATTTTTTGAAATAACTAGAGCATGTTAACAATGTAAATTGCAGACAATTGAAATTACAAAGAAATGATGAGTTGAATTTTATTGGAAATATAACTATTTCATTGAAATAAAATCTATCTATCAATCTACACAAGAACTACATCCAAATTTTTTTATACTTCATGTGCTCAAAGAGAACTACTAAACCATTCACTAGTTTCTAGAAAACAAAGATGCAAGAAAAATATTAATAACAACTACAAAAGAAAGTAACTTTATATTTTTGGTTTGTGAATACATTATTCTCAACCACACTTCCCACAAGAGAGGCGGTAGAAAAACCAACACAAGAAATTTTCATAAACAAAGTCTGCTAAAAAAGGAAGAAAATTTTACTAGGAAAGAAGATGCATAAGTAAAATACACATGAGAGAGACTACAGCCTCTAGGTTGGGCCCTAACCCAAGGGGACTCAATCCTATAAAACAACCTTAGATGGAAGATAACAACAAGATTCTCATTAATATAAAATGGTGTTCAAGGACATGATGAAAAGGAATGAAAATGACAAACTCAAGCTCCTATTCTTAGAAATCTCTTTCTGCTCCAAAGAATTCGAATCCTATTGAGCCCTTGGGCTTCTTTATTTATAGGAAAATGACTGAGGGGCAACCTCCTTGGAAAGAGGGATGCCTCCCTCCAAAATCCCTAGAAAGGTGGATCTAGCTCCATAAGATCCTCACAATCCTTGAGGATGTTAGTTGTTAGTGGATCTTCAAACTGTGGGTGAGTAAATTTAGGGAGAAAATCGAGTTGAGTAAATATAGGGGACAAGCCTCCTACATCTTCTCTCACTACCACCAACGTATTTTTGCATAGTAAATGCACTCTTTTCTTGCACATTAATCACATTAGGCCAAAATATATGAAAAACATCCTTTAGTCTCCCAAATAAACACATTATAATAAAAAATATGTTATTAACTACGAGGAAAGAGGTAAATATAAGATGAAGGCTAGATGGGCCTTATTATGTAACTATTATTGAAGCCCATCACCTCCTTCGCTTGTTTTTTGGTTTTTGTAGTGGGTTCTAGATTCCCAAGATTAGCTGGAACCACTTTGTGAAAGAATTATTGAGGGTGGAGGTGACAAGCCTCTGGATTCCCTCATTCAATTTTGGGTGGAGGTGAGTCTTTGGATTCCCTACTTTATCCTGTAATGGTAGAGACACAATTCTTAGTGAAGTAGTAGGAAGGTAGAGGTGGATGGTCCTTTGGAGTCCCTGTTTCAGCTAGTAGAATTGGTTTAATCCCTTAAGTACTCATTCTCAAGCTTTGGAATCTGGCTCGGGGGGTGACTACTACAAGAAATCCTTGGTTTCAGTGTGTCTAAGGTTGGGTGGAGAGTTGAAGTCCCAATCTCAATTGCCAAGTTGTTCCTTACCAGATAAATACTCATATAGCTTTGTATATATGTAACCCTCATAACTTTTCTTATTATGTTTTTTACCTCCATTATTATTGTGTAGAATAGCTCTTGCATGATCTTGGGAATGGTATAGTTCTATGTGATTAATGTAGAGTGGTTTAGTTCCTAACCTTTGTATTTATTCTAAGCTTAAGATTTAACATAATGGTTGGGTACAAGAGATGGTTGAACCTATGCATCTCAGTTAATCATGTGTGAATAGACTATATAGTATCAGTGGGCTTATGCTATGTGATTATTGTGTGAAGCATAAGTAATTCTTATATGTGTTGTGAATATGGACATCATGTTTTTATTTAATGTGATGTACTATGTTAATAAAAAATGATAAGGGATGTTTTTTTCTCCATAATGAGGTTTGTTAATGTCTTTTAAGGAATGGTCTCATTCTTGTGTTTAATTCCTTAGCTCAAATTGCTTGAATTTAGTAGTTATATGTATCTTTGTGCGAAGATGTTTCTAAATCAAATTACATTGCCCAAGTGTGAAAGAGATGGGTGAATCTCTTTTGCCATTTAAGTTCTTGCATTAAAATGAATTATGATAATGGGACTTATTTATAAATTTTAAAATTCAAAAGAGATGGCCTTGAAATCCTCTAAGTGTTGAGGGAATTTCCTTATAAGCTCAGGAAGTATAGTGTTGCCTTACATATATTGTAAGTATGTTGTAGGTCGAACTGGGTAGAAACATTAAAATTCCTAGGATATATATAATATATATATATATATATATATATATATATATATAATAATATTATATATATAGCAGGATTGGGTCAAAGCTTTTGCAAGCTCGGGAGGAGATAGCTCTAAAGAGCTTCACCATGTAAATACATATGATTGCAGTGGGTTCATCTTTAAGGCACTAAGGGCTCAACCCCCACATCGTAATAGGCCATATGTTATTGAACCAACATTATTGAGCATTGGAGGTGGGGGAGAAGCCCCAAATATACACATACTTTCATAAGATGTGGGTTGGAAGTTCAGGGATGGGGGAATAAGGAGACTTGAGCTATAAGTACCCATGTGATCAGATGCCATGACCAAGTGCTAGGGAGGTATCGACATCGGATGAGAGGAAAATCTTTCAAATGATGGGAATTTTTTCATCTTGGATGAATTACCCAAAAGAATTCAAGTGGCAGCTAGGATGATCCCGTCAGGACGATGTGGGGCCATTGCATGGCATTCAAAAAATTAGGGTGGAGGACCCAAGTTTATTTATAACAAGATTTTTTTTACTTTTTATTTTACTATGTCACAAAAGACTGGTGGGACCCATGGCTAGCATGGAAGGCAACATGGCCTTAAGGTGACGTGGCAAGTAGGGGGTGGGACACGTGTCACTAAGACACTACAAGAAAAAATGTCATTGATGAGGGTCATGCTTGTGATGGACCTTTAAGGTCCATCACCAATGTTGCATATGGTGATGACCTTTAAAAAAGCTTTGTGTAAGTGTATATAGTGATAGTCCTTTAAGGTTTGTCACCAAAGCCATTTTCAATGACATTTTTGGTGAGGGTCATTAAAGGCCTGTCACTAATTCTCTCTTTGGTGATGCTTTTGGTGAGGGTCGTTAAAGGCCCATCACTAATTATCTCTTTGGTGACACTTCTAGTGACGATCTTTTATTGACTGTCACCAATGATATTTTTGGTTAATTTTGGTGACAGTCAATAAATGTCTGTCATCATTGATCATTCCAATGAGTTTTTGATGACGCTTCATGCCTATGATAGACCTTTAAGGTCCGTCACCAATGTCGCATATGGTGACAATCCTTAAAAAATCATTATTGTAAGTGTATATAGTGATGGTAATTTAATGTTTGTCACTAAAGCCATTTTCAATGACACTTTTGGTGAGGGTTGTTAAAGGCCCGTCACTAATTCTCTCTTTGGTGATACTTTTGGTGAGGGTTGTTAAAGGCCCATCACTAATTCTCTCTTTGGTGACACTTTTAGTGACGATATTTTAATGACCCCCACCAATGCTCTTTTTGATTACTTTTGGTGACGGTAAAAAAAACGTTTGTCATCATTGATCATTCCAATGATTTTTTGATGATGCTATGTACCTGTTACTATATTTTTTTTCAAAAGATAACGATTTAAGACCATCGTTGTGGAATCATTTTCATTATGTGTCCAAGGTCATAGTGGTTATAATAGTCAACCAATTTTTTAAGAAGTAATTAATGTGTATCATTTCCCTCAAGTCATGAGAACATAGTTTTCCTATGAGTCAACACATGATTCATCTCTATTAGGTTTATTATCTAGCAAATTTCCTTTAAATAAATTTCCACTAGTGTGTGTAGGAACTATATTATTTAATACATAATCAAGCTTTGTCAATTCTATTAATGAGAGAGACCTAGCACTCCTTAACACTTATGGCACACCTTAACATGCTTTGGAACAATACACTAACATTCCTTGGCACCTCACATGTCTTGGAACATCTTTGTACCTAGAACATATTGCCATGAGTAGGATGAAGACAATGCTCACATCCAACTGTGGTCATAAAATTAAACAACTAAGAAACAAATTTACCATCTTGACATGCCATAACATTTGGCACACCTAATAATCCCTTGGCACTATGTAGCACGTGTTAGCATCCCCCACGTTTATTGGCATGCTTTGGCACTCCCTAGAACTCCCTAACACTTAGCACACCTCCTAATCGCTAGCTAAAACTCTCTATCACACTCTTATTCATTCATTCCATGAATTTGAAACTACTACTCCATTGTGTTTCCCTGGAACTTGGCCATAACACTCCCTAGCATGTGTTGACGCCACACCATGGCGCTTGGGACTTCTTGGCATGCCTTAGCACTTGGCATGTCTTGGCATGCCTAAAATGCCTTGGAAGTTTCTAGCATGTGTTAGTACTTCCTGGAATTCCCTGGAACACCTTGGAACTCCCTAGATGTCATGCCCTCTTAGATAGCCTTACTTTTTTTGCGACTTGGGAACCCAACCAAGTTATTTAACAAAGCAATGATGTGCCCGACCCAAATTCTCCCTTTGTCTAAAACTACTTTGTACACACCTTCTCACAAACATAGGCTTGCCTCTTGCAAGTCCTATTATAAACTTATCCTAACACACTTCATCCTTGGGGCACCTAGAATTAACTTATAACACTCCTTGGCACACAACACTTATTTGTTCATTTCCAAGAATTTTGACCTAGTTCTCCCTTGTGATGCCTTGGCACTGGCTAGTATACCTTTTCAGTCCCTCCCTAGCACACCTGAAACTCACTGAAAATTCATTTCCATGCATCTGAAATGAGTTCCCCCTTGTGTTTTCCTGGCACTTGGCCCTCACACTCTCTAGCATGCATGGATAAAATATTTACAAAATTTTCCCATATCCTACTATCTAGGGTTTGGTTTTTAACTAACTAAAAATGTGATAACTGAAGATATAATCATGGGATATGATATAAAAATCCTCAAACTTCATTATCCAAATATATTTAACATCAAACATGCCAAGTTGGAGGTCCATGAAGTCGAATTTCAAAAAGTTCTAGAACCCTGTCAGTAATTCTGGCCTAGCGAAACTGTGAAAAATGGGTCTCAAAGTGCCACTTGTAACTCCAATACAGTAACTTTTGTGTAAAAATTGAGAGAGGGTTTTTTTTTGGGTATGTTATGAACAAAAATTCCCCCTCGTTTTAAAAAATACTTTCCCATTTGCTCCAAATCCAAGCTTGAAGTTGGTCGCATAGAAATGCAACAAATCTTGGCAGAAGTGTAACAAATAGTTGACTTGAAATTTTGATGACTTGAATGAAGTTTTGAGTATTTATGAAGACTCATGAAGAAAATTGGAAATGTCCACTACACTGTGGAGCCTTTAAACCATGCAAAAAAATAATTTTAGCCTCTTCAAACTTGATTCCAAAACTGACTGTCTAGAAGTGTAGCGAAAAGAGCAGCTAGGAAGACAAACTCATATATCTTTAACCAAAACACCTGTGCAAACACTGAAGGAGGTTATTGTGCTTGTTTCCATGGTTAAAAAACATGTCCTTTGTTTTTCCAAAATTCATCTCCATTTTGTCATAAATATCTTTTGAAAATGATGATAAAAACATAGTCAAAAGCGTAATAACTCTCCTATAGCAATTGTATTTTGGGCATATCTACCAAACGGTAAATCCAAATGGGTAGAAATTTTTACATAAAGTTAATATCATCATAGTTCACCTCCACAAGAAATTTCAGCCCAATTAGGGTCACAAATCTCGAGAAAATACCAAAATGGCTATAGGTGATGATGGCTCATTTCTTGAAAACCGTGCATCATTTTGAGCTGAAATTGAGTTGGTCTTTTCATTTCATCCGCATTCATCTCCTATAAAAATTTCATGGAAACTGGGTGTGAGGTTTAATTGATATGACAAGAACATGGTGACTAGGTAAAAGTGCATTGCAAAAGAGCATCAACTTAGGGGAAGGGAATGAGAGGGAAGGGAGGTAGGAAAAATTATGGGAAAAATATGGGGGATATGTATAGGTGTTTGGAAAATACTAGAAGTGGAATTTCTCAAAAATATTGAGAAAAAGGGGAACAAAGTTCAAAGCACAGACCTAGGGTAAAGTGCAACAAATTTCTAGGGTTTTTCGAAAAATAAGGAAATGAAAGGATTTTGATGAGGGGAATGATGGAGAATGGTCAATGAAGGATGATGAAAGAGGTATAAGCTTAAAAAGAAGGCCTTTGACTCCTGAATGAAGCTATGAATCTTAGGCTACTCATGTATGATTTCAACTTATCCAACTTAACAAGTTACGAAGATAAGGCTCACATCCAATTGTGGTCGTAAATCAAACAACTAAGCAAAAACTTTTACATCTAGACATGCTATAACATTTGGCACACCTAATAATCCCTTGGAACTATGTAGCATATGTTAGCATCCCTCGCATTTCTTGGCATGCTTTGGCACTCCCTGAAACTTAGCACACCTCGTACTCGCTAGCTAACATTCTCTGTCATACTCTTATTCATTCATTTCCATGCATTTGAAACTACTGCTCCCTAGTGTTTCCTTAGAACTTGGCCATAACACTCCCTAGCATGTGTTGGTGCCACACCCTAGTGCCTGGAACTTCTTGGCGTGCCTTAGCACTTGGCATGTCTTGGCATGCCTAAAATGCCTTGGAATTATCTAGCATGTGTTAGTACTTCCTGGAATTCCTTGTAACACCTTGGATGTTAGGCCCCTATACTACTAGTGTAACCCCTTATTGTTATTAGTACAACCCCCTTATTATATTGATGTACCCATGTAGTGCCCATATTGTTACTATTGTGCCCCATAGAAGCCCACTATTGTTATTATGTTTCCCTTACATTATTATTGTTATGTCGGCTCTGATTATATTATGACCCCTTAGACTCCTATATATAGAAAGGAGGTCTTTTCATTTGTATCATCCAAGAATTGTTCTTTTGTGTAATGTAAAGGAGGTTTCCCCCTCGAAGAGGCTCAATTCTAAGGCATTCAACTATCTTTTCTATCTTTTTGTGAGATGGTTTCATAACATTTGGTATCAGAGCTTTGGATTCTAGGGTTTCGCTGCTCCAAATAGGTCATTGTGAAATTTTCGCTATAACTTTTTCTTCTGCGATGTTTCAGAAGCAAACAAAAAAACCCATTTGATAAGAAATCGTGCTAAACCTCGGGTCCGAATTTCAGAGCTTTTTGCGCCATGTTTGCAGAAATATGATCAGAGGAAGTTGGTATTTTTGAAGACTCCTGAATTACATTCCAAACAGGTGACCTTGGGAAAATCATCATAACTTTTGTTTTGAGCATTAGATTAAAATTTCGTAAGAATTTACAGAAAGAGGATAGACTTTAGTTTCATGTATATATTTTTTAGATCCTAAGGTCGAAACAATGACATGTGGCACTTCCTACAATTTCGCTCTTCTGAAAAGGTATATAATCAGGTCATCTTGGGAGATTGTGCATAACCCTTTCTTGGAGAATCTAAATTCAATCAGACTAGTGGCATTGGAAAGAGGACACAGAGGTCTACTGCAGGTCATAATTTTAGAACTAGAAGAGCTGAAATTTTAGAGTTATAGTCATTTCAATATCAAGCTACTAAAATCAATAAAAGGCGATATGAGGAAGTTTGATGGCAAGGATCCGGTAAATTGGATACTTCAGTTGGAGCAATATTTTGATCTACATGGTGTAACACGATTACAAAAGGTATGTATTGCATCTTCATATTTAGAACCAGATCAATTTTTATGGTCTAAAGGGCTTTGTTCTCGTAAACAACTTGTTACGTGGTCAATTTTCACAGAGGAAATGATAGCACATTATGAGGATACAAAGAGAAACACCTTCTTTAGAGTAATACCACAACAATTGGAAAGAGTAAAAGGGCTTTGTTACATAGTGGAAAGTAAAATTATGGCAACAAGGAAGTCTAACCCTCACAACTATAAATATCGAAGTGTTGTTTCTCCTAGCCTTCCACAACCTACAAGGGTTACACCACAATAATTGGAAGAAAAAAGAGAAAAAGGGCTTTGTTACAATTGTGATAGCAAATGCACTAAAGGTCATAAGTGTGCTGAGAAGAAATTATTTTACATAGAATATGAAGAGGAGGAAGAAAAGGATCAAGAAACATCAAAAGAAGAGGATATATGCCAGGACCCCACCCCAGAGAAAGAAGAAATGAATCAG
>APFE031172007.1:17720-59062 GCA_000404065.3 Pinus taeda | reverse complement strand
TTGTTATTATTTTTCCCTTACATTATTATTGTTATGTCGGCTCTGATTATACTATGACCCCTTAGACTCCTATATATAGAAAGGAGGTCATTTCATTTGTATCATCCAAGAATTGTTCTTTTATGTAATGTAAAGGAGGTTGCCCCTTGAAGACGCTGAATTCTAATGTGTTCAACTATCTTTTCTATCTTTTTGTGAGCTGGTTTCATAACATTGGAACTCCCTATATGTCATGCCCTCATAGATAGCCTTACTTTTTTTTGTGACTTGGGAACCCAACCAAGTCTTGACAAAACAATGATGTGCCCAACCCAAATTTTCCCTTTGTTTGAAACTACTTTGTACACACCTTCTCACAAGCATAGCATTTCTTCCTACAATTCCTATTCTGAACTTATCCTAACACACTTTGTCCCTGGGGCACCTGGAATTCGCTTATAACACTCCTTGGCACATAACACTCTTATTTGTTCATTTCCAAGCATTTTGACCTAGTTCTCCCTTATGATGCCTTGGCACTGGCTAGTATACCTTTTCACTCCCTTCTTAGCACACCTATAACTTGCTGACAATTCTTTTCCATGCATTTTAAATGAGTGCTCCCTTGTGTTTCCCTGGCACTTGGCCCTCACACTCTCTAGCATGTATGGATAAAATATTTACAAAATTTGCCCATATCCTACTATCTAGGGTTTGGTTTTTAACTAACTAAAAATGTTATAACTGAAGATATAATCATGGGATATGATATGAAAATCCTCAAACTTCATTATCCAAATGGATTTGACATCAACCATGCCAAGTTGGAGGTCCACCAAGTCGGATTTCAAAAAGTTCTAGAACCCTGTCAGCAATTCTGGCCTAGTGAATTTGTGAAAAATGGATCTCAAAGTGCCACCTGTAAATCCAAGACAGTAACTGCTATGTAAAACTTGAGAGAGGATTTTGTTTTTGGGTATGTTATGAACAAAACTGTCCTCCCATTTTAAAAAATAGTTTCTCATTTGTTCAGAATCCAAGCTTGAAGTTGGTCACACAAAAATGTAACAAATCCTGGCAGAAGCGCAACAAATAGTTGACTTGAAATTTTGATGACTTGAATGAAGTTTTGAGTGTTTCTGAAGACTCATGAAGAAACTTTGAAATTTCCACTACACCGTGGAGCCTTTAAATCGTGGAAAAATAGAATTTTAGCCTCTTCAAACTTGATTCCAAAACTGACTGTCCAGAAGTGCAGTGAAAAGAGCAATAAGGAAGACAAACTCATATCTCGTTAACCAAAAAATGTGTGCAAACAATGAAGGAGGTTATTGTTCTTGGTTCCATGGTTAACAAACACCTCCTTTTTTTTTCCAAATTTCATCTCCATTTGGTCATAAATATCTTTTGAAAATGATGATAAAAACATAGTCAAAAGTGCAACAACTCTGTTGTAGCAATTGTATTTTGGGAATATCTACCAAACGGTAAATCCAAATGGGCTGAAAGTTTTACATAAATTTAATATCATCATAATTCACCTCCATAAACAATTTCATGTTGGAAATAATAATGGGGAGAGGGGGTGAATTAATATTAGTCAAGTCAATGATCTTTTTCTTTTCATACTCAAATTTGTATACGCTACTTCCATGTAGGTAACTTGCGTGTACACGCAACTGTGCTTAAGGAAACAAGCGTATATCTAGAAAACTAATGATTTAGTTAATTCATCATATGTTGATATTTAATATGTGCATCAGTACTTTATTAAACATTAAACAATGACCATATGCAGTTAATAACAGAGTGAACCATCACACATAAGCAACTCACATGAACACCAAGATTTAAGGTGGAAACCCAATGTGGGTGAAAACCACCTACTGCTGTCGTCTCTGTCTTATTTTAATAATAAGAAAATATGTTTACAACATTGTACTAGTGCAGAATCGTACCAGTACGAAGGCTTCTACTTGCAGAAAGCTACAACCTTCTCTCATTCTCTAGCTTCTATTGGAAGGGAGCTACAACCCCCTAGCTCTTGTACTAGCTGAGATGTTTACTAGTACGTAGGCACCAACCTAGAGAAGGATAAGACCTTCTCTTCTCTTCTAGGGACCATGTTTCATAAATTTTCAGACTGTGTACTCCTAGAACACAACACCATAATCTAAAGGCCACGTTCCATCCAATTTTCATACTGGACCCATCAACAACATTGAAGCTCAAAATCAATCACTACTGCAATACATCAATCAACTATATCTACATCAACCAATCACTTAAACTTAATCTGAATCAACAAAACTCAATCAATCATTGACAACCTCTAAACCTATGACACAACTGAATCAACCATTCATTCATACTTTAACCAACTTCAAAAAATCAACTAGAACAGAGAGATCACTGTAACTAGTACACATATTTGTACCCAGAACACTACATCATCATTCAGAACCAACTGTAACCTCAAAACCATGCATCAAAGTGTATAGGCAGCTTGGAAGAGGTGAAATAGCGTGTATACACAACTTCATCAAAGCGAACGAGTGTATAGATCTACAAATACTTACTTATAACTTCGTTGCACTTCCTGACTTCAGACATACCTAGATCATCACATATAAAGGATAATACATGTGTTAGCAACTAGATCTAGCCCATCAAATCACATAATGATAAGTCATTACGATCCCGATCCATTATTAGATCTCATCCATCATCACTGAAGTAAATCTCAATCAATCAATTTGAACACTGTTACCAGAATGCAGTCACCAGAACATAAAGCAAAACCCAGAACTTTGCATCAACAACTAGAACCAATTGTAAATTCAAACATCATAGTTCACAAGGTATACACTATTTTTATTTGTCGAACCTACGTGTATACGTGTTTTTACCAAATTCAACCAGCGTATACATTTGTAAATATTCATTCATAATTTTGCAGCTATTCTAGACTTCAGTTATACCTAGATCATAATATTTATAGAACCACACATGCATAAGTATAAAACATGATCAAACCATATAAAGATAATTCATTCCAAGCCTTAAGATCCTGATCCATCATTAGATCTTGTCCTCCATCAACCACTGAGGTTCCTCCTTGGCTCAAATCAAGCAAAGCATCATAAACCCATAACTTGCATACTGGATCTCAAACTTTATCAAATATTCGATGCTTGTTTTCCTTGGCCTAATGATCTTCTCTTCCTTATATAGTTTTAGGACTTTCTCAATACCATGGACCAAAACCACTGAGGACCAATACCTTGGACCAAATACCTAGGGTCAATACTTCATACCAAATACCTTGGACCAATACCATGGATCAAAGTACCATGGACCAAATACCACAGACCAAAAACTTAGTTTTCCAAGGTGTACGCGCTTTTCCTTCTGCTAAACTGTGTGTCTACGTATACACAACTTATATACAGTGAACCCGCGTGTATACGCAACTTGGTCAATGGTGAAGCTATGTATACATCTATTTCTTCATTCTTTGTAGTTTGATTTGTAATTCTTTGTTGTTAACCTGCTACACTGTGAACTGTCATTTGAGAGAGTTGCCATTATACATTACTTCTGAACTGATTCCTTTGAACTGCCCTGCATTTCATCACATCTATAAATACTACTACCATGCTTTCTGGTATGCACTGTGAACTATCATCTGAGAGAGTTACCATTGTACATTACTTCTGAACTGATTCCTTTGAACTGCCCTACATTTCATCACATCTATAAATATTACTGCCATGCATTCTATCACATCTGATATCTCTTTTGTAGATTCATCTAGTTACCATGTACAAGTGAGTTATTCTGCTATAAGTGGGTTGCCATCAAGTAAAACACATGTATCATAATGCCAACAATCTCCCCCTTTGGACTTGATGGCAACAATAACACCAAGTCACTCTCCCCCTTTAACATCAAGGGCAAAGGGCGGGCCAAGATATTCTCCCCCTTTGATATCAAGAGAAAAGGGGTAGACCAAAATGAAGACTTTCATTTATGAATAGCTAAGTATTAATCATGCTCCCCCTAGTCTCATGCTGAATTCTCTGATTGAACTCCCCCTTTGTTCTTGCTGAGATTTATTATATCATCCATGCTCCCCCTGAGCACATGCAGAGTCTGCAAATATTTTCAAGAAAATAACATGACTCTATAACTCAACTATGTGAGTTTGACCTTCCTATCACCAATGACTCATACATACATTCATTCTCCCAACCAAGTGGGGATATACCAAACTTGACTCATCCACCCAACCAAGTGGGGATATACCAATTGTTTATACATGACTAAAATATTACATCATCCTTCCCATGCATAGTGGGGGTACAAATTACATCATATGACCAAAAGGGACTCATCAAAAGACTGCAACAGACAGAGACAAATTATTACATCATGGGTCTTGATATGAACTTTACATTGAATGATATACATGACATTTATAAAAATATCTAAACACGACCATGATAGTCATCAACAACTATTATACACCATGTATGATCTGCTCCATAAGAATCTGTCAATCGCATCCAGACCAGCAACCTGTTAGTGTAAATATCATCAACCTATGAAAAAGTATGTCTGCATATAGATATCAACTCATCCTCTTGATCTCATCAAGATCAACTTGCTTCGTTTCCTTCCATGAATCAACTCAACATATGTTATATCTCCAAGCAGTAACAAAATCATTCACATCATATCATATGTATGTGAAAACACCATAGTCATGATCATAACATCATCGTCAAGAACTGCATGATCTTTCCACAAGAAACTTCAATATAACAATCATGCATCATCACTAGGGAACATCCCACATCTGATAAGCATCAACCATGATAATCAACATATGTGAGTATCAACTTATCATCATAAGGTAAGAACTCATCATGATTAAGTGACTAAGTAAGCCATGTCTTTGAATATCCATGTCTTTAAATAGCTATGTCTTCATCAGACCCGCAATAGCACCATTCTATTGGCCAACCAACAACATTTGTCAAGATTTCTTGATATCATCAACATCAACATTCCTCATCCATGTGAGAGCCAAGAACTATAGTAACCTTGCATCATAACTGCACCATATGAACTTTTATGCATCTATGATGACAATAGCATAAAAGAAATGAGTGGCTCATCATCAAATAATGGGGTTGTGTACTCAAGCTTTCTACTTCTCCTTGTCCTTATGAAGAACACCATGTAAGCAACATATATGTACTATATGCAAAAAAAGTCATTCACAATCATCCATAAATCTGATCTGAATACCAACTATGTGACCCCAAGTATCATCTGAGATTTTATCATGGGCACCTCATAACCGTAACATAGTAGGATGTATCATTTATCCATATAAGCATCATCATCATTGATACTTCTAAACATAATGCCAACAATTCTTTATTAGAAGCATAACATTTTCTCCTCCTAAACTTGTTCACTTTTAGATCTGATCATTGCATATATTAGCAAGAAATATCAAGGCATCATCATCAATCAGATATACATCAAGTTATCAACAACTTATGAGGATCAAAAGCACTTCTAAATAACATCCACAGACTATAGTCATCTATCATCACGACATAAAAGATAACTGATAGTTGTCTGAATTATATCAAATCAGTTTTTCTGAGTCTGTCCCACTGAATTTTCTCAAACCACATATACGCAACTGTGTAGCTTTGAACTCGCATATATATGCGACTTGTCTTCATGAAACTTGCATATGAGATTTAGAACATTGAAGTTTCACACTTTCAGCTCCCCCTGAATCTGTTATGTCTGTACACTGTGCCATGCCACATTTTTTTGATTGTACTTCCTTCTTCTTCCATATCTTCGAGTGTGATGATGTTTTCTCCTTTTGGTATGGTGCCCAAAATTTTGTTCTGCATTCCTTTGCTATATGTCCAAACTTGTTACATGCATAACATATTACATGTTTCATATTTCTTCTATAGCAGTCAATGGCTTTGTGACCAAACATATTGCAAGAAAAACAATATCCCTTAAAGTACCTAGAAGCTGATGCTTTTTCTATGTGATGGTCTTGAACCATTCTACTTCCGCATCTTACTACAACTTGTCCAAGATTATGGCATATAAAACATTCAACACTATTAATTTCAGGAAATAATTGACTATCACTTCCACATTTAGGAGTAAAAGATTTTCTTTCCTTGGTTGTTGATGGGGTTGACCTCTAATCTCCTTGTTGAGCATTTCAGGTTTTACATTAGAGTTCCTTCCATTACCTTGTGAGCTAGATTCACCTTCAATAGATTCATGGAAACCAAGACCAGATTTGATGGCAGGAGACCTTTGACTACTAAGAATATCATCCAAAATCTTAATACTGTCTTGAAATCGTAACATTTTATCATTCTCTTCTAATTTACCTTTTAAGATATTTACCTCAACCTGATATTGTTCTTCCTTTTCCAGATATTGCTTCTTCATGATTTCTTCAGCTTTTCTTCCTTATTCCACTTGTTGACTTAATTCGATAACTTCATTTTCTTGTTCTTTAAGAGCTTGGAGTTATTCTTCATTTTGCTTATTTGATTTTTCAAGATCTTCTTTTAGAGAGAGGATCTTAGCTTTAACACCTTCATAGTAACTAGATCTATCTTTAAGTTTCTTGATTGTTGTGTTCCTTTTATTTACTTCATTTCTTAAAGATGTCACTTCATCCTGCAGCTTTTGACATTGATCTTCCTTTTCCTTGTACTGCTTCCTTACTTTCTTTCCTTCCTCTTTTAGTTTGGTAGTTTCTTCTTTGAGGGCACACTCCCTTTTGTCCAATAGATCTTATTGATCTTTAATTTTTTCTGCGAGCCTTTTAAATTCTGCCTCTATTTGATATCTTTCTCTTTCACCCATAAGAGCAAATTCAATTGTTTCATTGTCACTTTCATCATCTTCAAATGGACAGAGAAATGTATCATTAGAGGATAATAAATTCATACCTGATGGTTCTTTTTCTTATTGATCTTCATTTTGAGGTGATTTTGAACCTGAAGAGTTGCTTCCACATAATCCCCAATCGACTCTCCCACTATCATACTTCCTTTGAGATGCCTTCTTCTTTTGAGGTGATTTCTTCTTTAGCTTCTTTCCCATTGTTTCTATGGATCTCCTTCACGCGATCAAGCTTCTGCCAAAGGACCTACTCTGATACCAATTGTTGGAAATAATATTGAGAGAGGGGGGGGGGGGGGGGGGGGTTGAATCAGTATTAGTCAAGTCAATGATATTTTTCTTTTCATACTCAAATTTGTATACGCTACTTCCATGTGGGTAACCCGTGTGTACACACAACTGTGCTTAAGGAAACAACTGTATATACAACAAACTAATGATTCAGTTAATTCATCATATGTTGATCTTTAATCTGTGCATCAATACTTTATTAAACATTAAACAGTAACCATATGCAGTTAATAACATATTGAACCATCACACATAAGAAACACACATGAACACCAAGATTTAAGGTGGAAACCCAATTTGGGTGAAAACCACCTATTGTTGTCGTCTCTGTCTTCTTTTAAGAATAAGAAAATCTATTTACAACATTGTACTAGTGCAGACTCATACCAGTATGCAGGCTTCTACCTGCAGAAGGCTAAAACCTTCTCTTGTTCTCCAACTTCTACTGGAAGGGAGCTATAACCCCCTAGCTCTTGTACTAGCCGAGATGTTTACTAGTACATAGGCATCAACCTACAGAAGGCTACGACCTTATCTTTTCTTCCAGGGACCACGTTTCATAAATTTTCAGGCTGGATACTCCTAGAATGCAACACCATAATCTAAAGGCCATGTTTCATCAAATTTTCATACTAGAACCATCAACAACATTGAAGCTCAAAATCAATCACTACTACAATACATCCATCAACTATATCTACATCAACCAATCACTGAAACTCAATCTAAATCAACCAAACTCAATCAATCACTGACGATCTCTGAACCACTGACACAACTGAATCAACCATTCATTCATACTTTAACCAAATTCAACAAATCAATTGGAATAGAGAGATCACTCTAACTAGTACACAGATTTGTGCCCACAACACTGCATCATCATTCAGAACTAGCTCTAACCTCAAAACCATGCATCAAAGTGTATATGCAACTTGGAAGAGTCGAACTAGCGTGTATACACAACTTCATCAAAGCGAACTAGCGTATAGATCTGTAAATACTTACTTATAACTTTGTTGCACTTCCCGACATCAGACATACCTAGATCATCACATATAAAGGATAATACATGTGTTAGCAACTAGATCTAGCCCATCAGATCACATAATGATAAGTCATTATGATCCTGATCCATTATTATATCTCATCCATCATCACTGAAGCAAATCTTAATCAATCAATCTAAACACTGTTACCAGAATGTAGTCACGAGAACATAAAGCAAAACCCAGAACTCTGCATCAATGACCAGAACCAATTGTAACTTCAAACATCATAGTTCACAAGGTATACACTATTTTTATGTGTCGAACCTGCATGTATATGCACTTTTACCAAAGTCAACCAATGTATACATCTGTAAATATTCATTCATAATTTTGTAGCTATTTCAGACTTCAGTTATACCCAAATCATAATATTTACATAACAACACATGCATCAGTATAAAACATGATCAAACCATCTACAGATAATTCATTCCAAGCCTTAATATCTTGATCCATCATTAGATTTTGTCCTCCATCAACCGCTAAGATTCCTCCTTGGCTCAGATCAAGCAGAGCATCATAAATCCATAACCCGCATACTGGATCTCACACTTTATCAAATATTTCATGCTTGTCTGCCTTAGCCTAATGATCTTCTCTTCCTTAAATAGTTTTAGGCCTTTCTCAATACCATGGACCAAATACCTAGGGTCAATTCTTCGGACCAAATACCTTGGACCAATACCATGGACCAAATACCACGGGCTAGAAGCTTAGTTTTCCAAGGTGTATGCACTTTTCCTTTTGCTCAAATGCGTGTATACATATACACAACTTGTATATAGTGAACCTGTGTGTATACACAGCTTGGTCAATGGTGAACCTGCGTATACATCTCTTTCTTCATTCTTTGTAGTCTAAGTTAACCTATTGCACTGTGAACTATCATTTGAGAGAGTTGCCATTGTACATTACTTCTGAACTAATTCCTTTGAACTGCCTTGCATTTCATCACATCTATAAATACTACTACCATGCATTCTGGTATGCATTTTGAACTGTCATCTGAGAGAGTTGCCATTGTACATTACTTCTGAACTAATTCCTTTAAACTGCCCTACATTTCATCACATCTATAAATACTATTGCCACACATTTTGTCACATTTGGTATCTCTTCTGTAGATTCATCTCATTACCATGTACAAGTGAGTTGTTCTGCTACAATTGGGTTTCTATCAAGTATAACACATGTATCATAATGCCAACATTTCATTCCCATTAGAGTCACAAATCTCGAGAAAGTCCCAAAATGGTTGTAGATGATGATGGTTCATTTCTCAAAAGCCATGCATTATTTTGAGTTGAAATTTAGTGGGTGCTTCCATTTCATCCACATTCATTTGCTGTAAAAATTTCATGGAAAACTGGTGTGAGGTTTAAGAGATATGACGCAAACATGGTGACTAGGTAAAAGTGCAGTGTAAAAGAGCAGCAACTTAGGGGAAGGGAATGAGAGGGAAGGAAGGTAGGAAAAATTATGGGAAAAATATGGCGATAGGTATGGGTGTTAGGAAAATACTAGAAGTGGAATTTATCAAAAACAATGAGAAAAATGGGGGAAAAGGTAAAAAAAATAGACCTAGGGTAAAAGTGCAGCAGATTTCTAGGGTTTTTGTAAAATAAGGAAATGAAAGGATTTTGATGAGGGGAATGATGAAGAATGGACAGTGAAGGATGGTGAAGGAGGTATAAGCTTAAAACGAAGGCATTTGACTCTTCAATGAAGATATGAATCTTAGGCTGCTCATGTATAATTTCAACTTATCCAACTTAACAAGTTACAAAGACAAGGTTCACATCAAACCGTGGTCGTAAATTAAACAACTAAGTAGCAAATTTTACATCTTGACATGCCATAACATTTGTCACCCCTAATAATCCCTTGGAACTATGTATCACATGTTAGCATCCCCTGCATTTCTTGGCATGATTTGGCCCTCCCTAGCACTCCCTGACACTTAGCACACCTCGTACTCGCTAGCTAACACTCTTTGTCACACTCTTATTCATTCATTTCCATGAATTTCAAACTATTGGTCCCTTGTGTTTACCTGGAACTTGGCCATAACACTCCCTAGCATGTGTTGGCACCACACCTTGGCGCCTGGAACTTCTTGACATGCCTTAGCACTTGGCATGTCTTGGCATGCCTAAACTGCCTTGGAATTGTCTAGCATGCCTTAGTACTTCTTGACATTCCTGGGAACACCTTGGCACTCCCTAGATGTCATGTGCTCATAGTTATCCTTACTCTTTTTGTGACTTGGGAACCCAACCAAGTCATTGACAAAACAATGATGTGCCCAACCCAATTTCTCCTTTTGTTTGAAAATACTTAGTACACACCTTCACACAACCATAGGCTTGCCTCCCACAAGTCTTATTCTAAACTTATCCTAACACACTTTGTCTTTGGGGCACCTGGAATTTGCTTATAACACTCCTTGGAACACAACACTCTTATTTGTTCATTTCCAAGCATTTTGACCTAGTTCTCCTTTGTGATGCCTTGGCACTGGCTAGTATACCTTTTCACTCCCTCCTTAGCACACCTAGAACTCGCTAACAATTCATTTCCATGCATTGTAAATAAGTTCTCCCTTGTGTTTCCCTCACACTTGGCCCTCACACTCTCTAGCATGCATGGATAAAATATTTACAGAAATTTTCCCATATCCTACTATCTAGGGTTTGGTTTTTAACTAACTAAAAATGTGATAACTGAAATCATGGAATATGATAGAAAAATCATCAAAATTCATTATCCAAATATATTTGATGTCAACCATGCCAAGTTGGAGGTCCACCAAGTTGAATTTCAAAAAGTTCTAGAACCTTGTCAGCAACTATGGCCTAGCGAAATTGTGAAAAATGGGTCTCAAAGTGCCACCTGTAACTCCAAGATAGTGACTGCTATGCAAAAATTGAGAGAGGATTTATTTGGGGTATGTTATGAACATAAACCTCCTCCCGTTTTCAAAAATACTTTCCCATTTGTTCATAATCCAAGCTTGAAGTTGGTGGCATAGTGCAACAAATCCTGGCAGAAGTGCAACAAATAGTTGACTTGAAATTTTGCTGACTTGAATGAAGTTTTGAGTGTTGCTGAAGAATTTTGAAAAAACTTGGAAATCTCCATTACATCGTGGAGCCTTTAAATGATGCAAAAACATAATTTCAGCCTCTTCAAACTTGATTTCAAAATTGAATGTCCAGAAGCGTAGTGAATAGAGCAGCAAGGAAGACAAACTCATATATATTTAACCAAAACACCTATGCAAACACTACAGGAGGTTGTTTTTCTTGGTTCCATGTTTAACAAACACCTCCTTGAGTTTTCCAAAATTAATCTCCATTTGGTCATAAATATATTTTGAAAATGATGATAAAAACATAGCCAAAAGCGCAACAACTCTCATATAGAAATTGTATTTTTGACGGTAAATCCAAATGGGCTTAAAGTTTTAGATAAAGTTAATATCATCATAATTCACCTCCACAAATTTTTTTAGCCCAATTAGAGTCACAAACCATGAGAAAATCCCAAAATGTCTGTATATGATGATGTCTCATTTCCTGAAAACCGTGCATCATTTTTTACTGAAATTGAGTGGGTGTTTTCACTTCATCCACGTTCATCTCCTGTAAAACTTTCATGGAAAATAGGTTTACGGTTTATGAGGTATGACGAGAACATGGTGACTAGGTAAAAGCACAGTGCAAATGAGCAGCAACTTAGGGGAAGGGAATGAGAGGGAAGGAAGGTAGGAAAAATTATGGGAAAAATATGTGGGATAAGTATGGGTGTTAGGAAAATAATAGAAGTGGAATTTCTCAAAAATAGTGAGAAAAAGGGGGGAAAAGGTCAAAACACAAACCTAGGATAAAAGTGCAACAGATTTCTCGGGTTTTTTGTAAAATAAGGAAATGAAAGGATTTTGATGAGGGGAATGATGGAGAATGGCCAGTGAAGGATGATGAAGGAGGTATAAGCTTAAAAAGAAGGCCTTTGACTCTTGAATGAAGCTATGAATCTTAGCCTACTCATGTATATTTTCAACTTATCCAACTTAACAAGTTATGAAGACAAGCTCACATCCAACCGTGGTCGTAAAATTAAACAACTAAGTAACAAATTTTACATCTTGACATGCCATGACATTTGGCACACCTAATAATCCCTTGGCACTATGTAGCACATGTTAGCATTCCCTAGCACTCCTTGACACTTAGCATACCTCGTACTCGCTAGCTAACACTCTCTGTCACACTCTTATTCATTCATTTCCGTGCATTTGAAATTATTGCTCCCTTGTGTTTCCCTGGAACTTGGCCCTAACACTCCCTAGCATGTGTTGGCACCACATCCTGGCGCCTGGAACTTCTTGGCATGCCTTAGCACTTGGCATGTCTTGGCATGCTTAAAATGCCTTGGAACTGTCTAGCATGTGTTAGTACTTCCTATGATTCCCTGGAACACCTTGGAACTCCCTAGCTGCCCTCATAGATAGCCTTACTTTTTTTGCGACTTGGGAACCCAACCATGTCATTAACAAAACAATGTTGTGCCCAACCCAAATTATCCCTTTGTCTGAAACTAATTTTTACACATCTTACACAACCATAGGCTTGCCTCCTGCGAGTCCTATTCTAAGCTTGTCCTAACACACTTCATCCTTGGGGCACTTGGAATTTGCTAACACTCCTTGGCACACAACACTCTTATTTGTTCATTTGCAAGCATTTTGACCTAGTTCTCCCTTGTGATGCCTTAAAATACATGAATGTCTCTCAATATGTGAAAGAAGTAAACCCTTACCCGAGTCTTCCTTTGTTGGCAATTTGGGCTTTTTGTCACAAGATATCTCCTCTTCTCTAGAAAGAGGACATAAGCGAGCTTTTTTATGTTTCTAAATGGAGTACTCTTCACCTATTTCTTTCTCCTTTACACCATGTGATAAAAATGCCAATTTTGTTATTCTTGGCTATGGTGTCCATCTTCTATACATTTGACCCTTGACTATGCCATGAAATCCTCCAAAATCTTCTTAAAGGATGGGATATCCTCTTCACGCATGAAGCTAGTGGCATGTGACAAGTTATCCAAAATTCATCCAAATGTGTAATTTGTGCCTTGGGAAATGGGAAAAGTACCCTCAGTGGAAAAACATGCATAAATATTTGTGACCAAGTGTCCTAAATGTGATATGTTTCCACTTGTCAATTGTGCCTCTTGTTGATTATGAAACCGACACCCTAGTTGTGCAAGGCTCACAAAGTGTCACTTTGCGTCAACTCAAGGTTGTTTCCATTGTCACCTTAGGAACGTATCCTCTCACTTTGGATTAATTATTGAATCCTAGGGGTGTCCCAAAGCAAAACTTTATGGGGTCTTTTATGTGACTAGATCACTAGCATTGAAAACCATCTTTACATTTGATGGTTTAACATCTTGATGATCCCTGTCTTATTGACCACAACTTTTGTATTCATTATTTCTTTCATCGCAACACCTCCAATAGATATTGATGGTGTTCATGAACCTATTTATAGTTGTGATAAGGGAATTAGGGGCTTCCTTATCACATACCATAACCCCTAATGTGTTTAATCCCTTAGCCAAGGGGGCCCAAGGGTGTAGTTGTAGGGGAATTGGGACTGAATTTAGGGGTTCATAACATTAGGAAAAGCGGAATGGCATGACCAAAAGGGTTTGACGGGGGGGGTATGTTATGGTGTATTGGATGGGGCAAGGGGACACAAGGGTAGCATGGATGGTAGAATTCGATTAGAGGTAAAAGCATGGTTTAGTAAGATCTATAATCCTAGCATCAGAGACTGAGAAAGGGGCTTAGGACTTAATTTCATAGGGTCTAGGGGACCTAGAGGGAAGGTAGCAAGATAAATTGATAGGGGAACCCCCAAAAGTGGTGATAACGGGATTAGGAGTCCAATTATCACAAACCATAAGACCTTAACCCATAACCACTAAATTCCCTATCCCCTTAACCCCCAATCCATAATCCCTTAACCCGTACACTCACAACTCATAACCCATAAACCCCTTGACTCATTAAATCTTAAGACACTAGTAACCCCTAACCTATAATCCATGAGCCAACTCCTAAGTCATAACTACTTATCATCTTAACCTGCGACCCTTAACTCCTAACCCTTCACCACCTAAACACCTTAACTGCTAACCCCTTAACCACTGACACCGAAATCCCCTAAATCTTAAGTCCTTAAATGCTAAACTAAATTGTGTTAATGCAAAATAATATACATAAGAGAACAAAATGATATTATCCACATCAATGCTTGAAATAGCCTTAAAGTTGCCATGAGTGGTGAGCTAGGGGGTGAATGTGGGGCACTATTAAAGCTATGTCATCTTTAAGTTCCTTTGACATTGTGAGGTTTTTCTCCAATAGGGTTGAAGCATCATGATTAACAAGGAAAAATGACACATTTTTGTGGGGGAACAATTAAAGTTGTAACACAATTCAAGTGATTTACACCAGCTCCAATGTAAATGACATCATTGTATGTTTGTGTCAGGTTGTTAGAGAGGTTATTTATAGACAATACATTCAATATACTTAGGCTTCATATTTTAAGGGTCTCAAATCTAACATGGATTTGAACCAAGAACACTTCATGCAAATGAAAGAGGGCCTTTTTGTTTAACCACATACGCACAAGAGCACCAGATGCTGTCCTTCAGATCCCCCTTGGTGCGTTCAAAGTGGGTTTACATTTGCTTCGATTTTAAACTAATCATAATGACCCTCCTCTTCTTAATAACATCTGATAGCTTTTCCATATACATGAGATAAAATTATAGGATCACCTCATGTGTAGATGCCCCCATTTATTATGGGATTCAAGGGATTTTCTATTGCCTTTATCAACATTTGGATGGGTTATTATCATGGTTGACTGCAACTTGACCACAAAAACTTATAACATTTTTTCTCTCTCCTTTCACCGAGTTTGACTAGGCTATTTTAGGTTGATTTTGACCTCCTGACCAGGTCAAGATTGATTGGGGAAGTCTGAGCTATTTTGAGGATGATTTATTGTTGATTTGACCAACATTGACTTTTTTGTTAGGGCTGAAGTTTGATTGCATAAATTTACAGGGTTGTTTTGACTTTGAATTAGGCAAGTCAATTTGACTTTTGTACTCTCTCTCTACTGAAATTTTGATATAATAATAAGAAGAATTGATCAAAGGGTTTTCCCAACATTGGAGTTTTTCCTGGCATCCACCAAATCTAGTGTCCTCTTGTCTTGGCTTGTCTTCTACATATTTTTTTTATGTTCTATCTATTTTTACTGTTAATGTAATTAATGGTTAATGTGATTTCTACTGGAAATCTAAATTGAAATTTTTATTGGGTTGCTTAAGGAACATTGAAGTAACTATGCTAAGCGTAGAACATACCATTGCTAACTAAAATTAATAGATTTTCATCACAACCCCTACGATTCCTGTCACATTGATCATTTTCCATATAAGGTATACAAATCTATATGTAATTCATGTATGTACCATTGGTTTGATCACACCATGCATTAACCAGCTAGGGCACTAGGTGTAGGAAGAGGTTCCTTTAGCAACCACATTTAGCTAGATATGTATGATTCATGTTTATATGATATTATGTCCAATGTGTACAATTTTTATTATGTTCATTTAAACACTTCGTTCTAACTATTGATGCTTTGGCTGTAAGTTTTAATATGAGTTGTTCCATGGTTTTTCATAATTTTGCTCATAGAAGTGTGTCATCTTGATGGTTTGGGTATATTCTTGGTGATTTGAGCATGTGCTATACACTGATCTTATTGTACCCCTTATTTCCTTTAGTCAAAATTTATCCTATGTATCTCTTCACAACACATGTGAAGGCCTTCTAAGCTATAGCTAGCTTCTAATAAGGTATTTTTAAACTCTAAGTAAACTTCCTAAAAAATAACGAACTATCTATAGCTATTTAATTTTATTGATAACATTGTTTATAAATTTAAACATATTTTTCACCTCTTTAAAAATTGATAAATATTTCCCTTATATGTAAAGCTAGTCCATTTTCCCTCCTTATATAAACATACTTACTCCTCTATAATTTTTATTTCTAAGCCTCATAAATTTTTTATTGATACCTTCATTAAACTAACATTATCACTTATCTTCAACATCATTAGATATAACTCCTACGAGATGACCTCCTTTTGCTCAAATAAAAATAAAACTTAATGAAAAACTAAGGGACCATAGAAATTGATTTATAATATTTCACTACCAATTAAAACTTAATTTGTCGACTACTCTAAAATCTAAATGACCTATTAAAATTTATTTTCCCGTCGCTGTTCTCTTTTACCAGGTTTGGGACACGGCTATTCTCCTTTGTCAGGTTTGGGACTGAGTTCGCTCTTTCTCTGCTCATAATATTTATGATTTCGTAGCAGATTCCATACCCTGATATGATATTCAATTATTTGCTTCCCTATCGATTAGACTAAGTTCTATTCTCTTTTTCCAAGATTGGGACGCAGCTATTCTCCTTTGCCAAGTTTGGGACTGAGTTCTCTCTTTCTCTGCTCATAATCTTTATGATTTTGCAGCAGATTCCATACCTTGCTATGATATTCAATTATTCGCTTCTCTATTGATGTGTATTTATTATATCGGATCTGGGTTCACTCGAGCTTTAATTGATATATTCTTTTTTTGATTTGGATTTGGAGGGTTTCGTTGCAATTTAGAGAAAAAAAAATGTTGTCGGCATATGAAGATAAAATTGTAACCTTCGGGAACTCCGAGGTGTATGGATACCTTTGAAAGGTATTTTTCTGATCTCATTTCTATGATTTTTATTGTTAAAATTTCAAATGATTTAAACTTGTATGCCGAATTATGGAGAAGAAGGCAGGGTTAGGGTCAACAAGAGTTTATAACTTTAATAATATTTTTTTTCGTGATTCGCAAGATCAGTCACTCCTGTGGAATTATGATCTTAAATCCTTTTGGGAAATTCAATGGTGATGTGGATTGATCAAGAGGCTACGGTTTCTTTAGAAGTTCTCCTATGATTGTGTTGCTTCTTGTGATATATGGATTTACTTATGCTGGTCTTTAATATTTTCCTTGCTCTTATACCATTTAAAAAATCTCTGAAAATGTTTCACTGCTATAGTGAACAATTCTGAAACTAAATTGTAACACCAAGACACATAATTTCTAATTGCAGAAAAATAAAACATAATTAAATAATAGTCACACAATCACAAAACACAATTTTTTTAGAGAACTCAACCAGGAAAACCCTCTCCTCGATTGAGAATTTTATTGATAGAGAATAAGCAATGGATTTCTTATTATACAACTTTGTTTCACTGGAAACCAATCTAGCTCTCTTTGATTTTCCTAAGCTTGAAACACCTGCAAGATCCTTCATCTACTTCCCTCAATCCATTCGCATAGGCTGCTCCTATTTAACTAGGAATACTATTGAGTTTCCATGATCTTGGGTCTAGGATAGAATCTTAGAATCTCCATGAGGGATGACACCTATCATTGCTACAATTTGCTTCTGCTTCAATGAACATGGGCTAATCCAATCTTCTCTTCTAGGTTGGCCAATCCCTGAGCTCCAATCTACCTTCTAGTAGCCTCTTTTGTCCAAAAAAGAGCTACACATAGGCTCCCCAAACTTCAGTGGTCAAACTATTTTTAAGACTGCTAGTCACGGACTACTTTGGGTAGCCAATAAACTACCCTCCATTAGTCCAATGGCAACCAATCCAATAACTGCAATATCTGCTCCTAGGAGGGACTTGCAACCATCTAGAAGAGTCCTCCAAATGGTTCCCATAGGCTTCTAGTTAAACTGATCCAAAACCAATCCAATAACAATGATCCAACACATATAAGAATGTACCAAAGTACATACCTTTGCTGATTGTTTAAGTGTTTGTTTCTTTGTTGCTAACTTTGGCCTAGTTAGGGCTGTTAAAGTATCTAGGGAAAATGTAGTTTATGTGATTCTTCTTAGCATGATATTTATTTGTGAGGCATTTTACCTTTAGCTTATTAGAACAATCTTTTCTTGATATCGTTAATGTGTGTATTTCTTACTTCATCAAATAGCTACCAAAACAAAGAGACAAGAACAAACGATGTTGGTTTTCTGCCAGGGCAAAAGCCTCTCCTCTTGAGAGGAAAACCCTTTAATCTCTTCTTATAGAATATTTTATTGATGAATACCAAGATCCTTGACAAAATACTTGACTCAATTCTTCTTCAAGACACTTGTCACTATCTCTTGCAATCTTCGACCTTCACACTGTATCAGTTTAGTTCTTCTTCACACTGTTATTACACTGTCACTAGCAGAGTCTTAGTCTCCTTTTTTTTCTTTTGCAACCATAGACATAGTCCTCAACCTTCATTTATCTCTTCTTTCGGTCCAAGATAACCTTTCTATCTTTTGTCTTCTTCTATCACCATTCAATGCATGATATAGCCCTTAACTGTAGATGCCATTGTCTTAGAACAAAATTTGATCCTTTGCTCAGATAATATACTTATCCTATGTTAAATTTAGGTATGTTCTATGCTTAAAGAAATTTACTTCAATTTTTCATATTAGCTCAATGAAAATATTCATATTAGCAATCACATTAGCATGACAGTAAAGTGCCAATAGGACATATACATAAACAGTAGAAGACAAGCTAAGACAATAGGACACAAGATGTGGCACCAGCCAGGGATAAACCCCAATGTGGGGAATCCTTGATTAATTATTCTTATATTCTTCAATAGTTTAGAAGAGAGAGAGATAGAGTATAATGACTTGAGGTCAATACTTGACTTGCTAAATAGGAGATCAAAGATCTTCTCCATAATGATGACACAATGAGGTTGAAAATCTGATACCAAGGACTGAAGATATGCAGTAGATGACAGGATTATAACAACTCAACCAATTACCAAAAAATACTGAGGCGTTCCTTCAATAAGATTCTCCTTCCTTCATTGCTTCACTGATCATGACAAGGCTGCTAATTTGGCACCTTTCATATGCAACAAGGACTGATGTATTTCATGGCAGACTTGGTCACTGGTTAGGGCACAAACGCAGTGTGCTACAACACCCTAAACACACCCCATAGTCCACTTATTTACTACAACTAGCTTTCATACAATCCATCCAACCACACGCTACCTTATAAGGTTGCTATCTTTCTAAACGCAACACTTAAAGACCTCCAACTATTGGCTATGGCCCGCGACCTAGCCCAACAGTGGAATGAAGCTTAGGTCCCTTCAAACAATGATTCAAACAGTTCTTGCGCAATAGCCCCTAGGTCCTCCTTTGTGCGGATTATCCTGCCAACATACTGAGTTCAAGAATAGCTTGATCATGCCCAAAACAGTCCACGATGTGGCCTACAACAATGTGACCCTTCACATTGATGAGATATTTCCTTTTTGGTACAGCTAGGTTCACTTTTCTTGCTACGTCTAAGGGTCCCTTTCATGTTTTGATAAGGGCTCTTCTAACTACGGATTTAGGCCTTCACATGTTGTTGGCTAGGGCCTCTTCAAATGCGGCTAAGATCACCTCCTTTAGGACTGCGGCTAGGGCAGAAGTAGTCCTTCCTTGACAACAGATTAGGGCACAACTGAACAACAACTTGAACTTCTTGTTTGGAATTTTGCTAGGGCATATTATTAAAATGGCTAGACTTCCTCCTTGAGCTTCGAATATAACTCCCTCTTGACAGTGTATTGATCTCTTCTTACCTGCAAAAATATCTCCTCATAATACTATGGTTAGGGCTCTTTCGTTCTATGTCTAGGGCTCTCTTAGAAGACCCTTTCTTCACCGTGCCTAGGGATTCTCCCTCTTGATCTCTCTAGCCACCAAACCGAAATGAGTGGAGAGAGATATTAGGAGAAGTGTGTGTACAAAATGACTTGAATTCCTCTTCTATTTATAATAAATTGTTGAGGATAAATTGGGGTAATTTGGTTGTTGGCTGACCTTGACAAATTGTCAAATAACATAAAATAAATTCATATCTCCATGAATACATGTCAGAATTAGATGATCTTTAGATCAATCCTACACTTCTTGATGAGAGGAATTCAAGAAAAATATCAGCTACCACAGGTAAGAAGACCCACATGGAGTTTGGCCCTAGTTGCCAATTTTAACACTCCCTCTCAACTAGGGAGAACTCCTTCTGCTAATCCATCTATCAGTCCGCACTCTCTGCCATCAATGCCATGCCCTGCACTGGTATGCTTTGTTGAACTATGAAGAAGAAGAAGTGATCTAGAATGTATCATTCCATTCTCTACTGACCCGAAGTCAGTACCATATAAAGAGAGTGTCTCATACCACTCTTACTGATCCGAAATCAGTTCCAATTGATCCCAGATCAATATCATCCTAGCATAGGGAGTACGGTATTACACGATGTGTCCATCGATAGCACTATGGTCCATATCCTCATTTCCCTACTCATTGGCCAGATGAGAGGTACTTTCCATGAGTCCTAAACTATATGGGTAGGATGTCTTAGAAGGAGAAGGATGAACCACTCATCCTACCTACATGTCGCAAGGGGTATCCCAGGGGAAGGCTCAAAAACTCACCCTATACACAAAAAATCACTAGGGGAAGGCTGAACCACTCAACCTATGGTTATGTCTTAGCAGGAGAAGGATGAACCACTCATCCCGCCTACATAGCAAACCACTAGGGGAAGGCTGAACCACTCACCCTATGGTTGTTAATCACTCCAAGAAGTATCCCAAGCCCCCTAGAGCTCCCAAAGCTCAATATCCATATCATACAGGACCCTCAGGAGAGGGTCTCCCCATGACTCCTAGTCATTCTCAGAAAGTTAAGAATTTGACCTTCCAGCTTGCTTCCAAAATAGATGTTAAGTTGCCCTAAACAAATATTATTAGTCAACAAACCTTTGTTTTCTATTCTCAACTTGTTACTGCTTCCAATGATGAACTGAATACTAGTGGAAAAAACTTGGATTCTTCTTGTGCAAACCCTTTTGTTAGGACAAAAAACAGGAGGAAATCTCACCACAAAAAGTATGGGCATTCAAATTACGCATGCAAGGTTTTCTAGGGAAATATCATTGAGAAGGCTCAATCATTTCTCAGTGAATAACACCAAGTCTCTAGAGACATAGATGTATTGTTGATGGCCACAAATTACAAAACAATGATGAAGAAGCTCTATTCACTCAAGACTACCAGATCAAAGGTTGGTCAGTGTCCATCATCATGAACACTATTAGTGAAAACATTCTAGTATCCCAAGAGTTGATTGTAGACCTAAAGCTACAAACAACACCTTGTCCTATGTCATATTTTCTAGGGTGGGTTGAGGAGTGCGGACAACCTCACCTTATCACTTGGAAGTGTTCCATCACCTTTTTTATTGGATTTCTTTATGGAATAACATGGTTTAATGCCACTTCTCCTAGTGGTTCTAACTTGATCCAGGGTAGGCCATATCATTATGCCAGACATGCACAATATTATGGATACTTCAACATAAATCATTAACCTCTTCTAATTTTTGATTCAAAAGACACTAAAAATGGGTTTTGTACATCCCTGCCAAGCTTCTTTCCATTATAGGCTATAGATGTGTCACCTATGGGGATTGAAACTCCCAATATTCTATGGGCTTTAGTTTAATGATAGAGTCCATCTAGAATTTTACCTTGGTTAACCAAACACTCTTCCTTGACGATGCAGTCCACAATGGCATTCTTTACAAGCCCAACCACAACACTTTTGCCAGGGAATGATATGTGCATCGTCCAAGTGCTTGAGCAATGGTGACACAACAACTTTGGTAAAAAAACTATTACACCTCTTTTGTTTTTATATTCACAAAACACTAAAATGGGATTTGTACATCCCTCCCAAGGTTCTTTCCATTTTAGGCTTTAGATTTTACCATCTATGGAGTTTGAAAATCCCAATATTTTATGAGCTTTATTCCAGTGATAGAGTCCATCCAGAAGTCTACTATGGTTAACTAGACACTCTTCTTAGACTACATAGTCCATAGTGGCATTCTTTACAAGCTAAATCAGATGAGTGTTCTAGCTGGAACATCTTCATTATTATCTTCTTATCAATATTGTGCCACTCATATTATAGAGGGATTTTTGGTGTGCAAAATACTCTGTTGCATTTGCAGAGGTACTTCTGTTGGCTTTTCACGTGGAAACAAGTGGAAAATTACATCCAAAAATGTTGACACTGGGGCTTAAGAATCCTTTGCCATGGATTTCGTGAGTGCTTTACCAACTATTCAATGGAAACATGATTGCATGTTTGTGGCAATATGCAAATTTTCCAGGATGATAGTTTTAACTTTTCATAACATTCAACAAAACTATTGTTGCATCTACAACTACAGTACTTCTCTTCCAATGTGTTTGGAACCATTTTGGATTGCCATTGACCATCATTTTTTATTATGAATCTGGATTTTCAGTCACTTTTGGAAATCTTTGGGAAGATTTTAGGTTGTTAGCTTTTATTTTCCACTCCATTTCAACCATGTTAAGAAAATTACTACATAACATAAATAATTACCGAGAGGAAGACATATAAGAAAATAACTAGCAACAACCATAAACACATAAACACAAACGTTTATCCAGGAAAACCCCAAATCTGGGGAAAAACCCAACCTAATAGGATCTCATTAGCATTGGCCAAAACCCTAGCCAATTCGACCAAGTGAGCCTTCACTACTCACCTCCAGGTCTTGCCTTACAATGAATACCTTCCAGCATTTTATAAGCTCCATTACATATAATACCATGGGTAGAATACTATGGGTGCACAATATCGTGTGCTCCAAAACTATCATTATTTAACCTGGTCAACTTTGACTCTACCCCGAGTCAAGTTTACCTAACAATTTCCCCCTTAAACTTGACTTGGGGTTCCTTGACTAACTCCAGCCAAACCTGCTAAGTGAGACAATCCCGCTCACTCTAGCCCTTACCCCCCTCAGAGTTTTTACCCGGGGTATTGTTAACTTGACATCCCCCCTATCATCTAGGTCTAACCAAACTTTACTAGTGATTACCAAGGGGTACACATGCCTTACTAGGTCTTATAGTAGTATGTCCATTTACATGCAATAATTTTGACTTCGTTGATTTTTTTTTCTTTTTTTTGTTTATGTCTTTACACATCCTTGCTGCTATCTCAACACATCCTCTCTTTCGTCTTTTCAATCTTTGACCTCTTCATGCCCATGCTCTCCTCGAACTATCAAATTTGGTTCACTGTCTCGTTTATTGTAGAGGATGAGGAGGAATTTTGGTGCTCCTAAACATCCACGTCAGTCACAACTTTGAGCTCCGAAACCAGTTGTTAAGAAATTTACTGCATAACAAAAATAATTACCGAGAGGAATATATATAAGAAAATAACCAGCAACAACCATAAACACATAAACACAAATGTTTATCTAGGAAAACCCCAAATCCAAGAGAAAACCCAACCTAATAAGATCTCATTAGCATTGGCCAACACCCTGGCCAATCCGACCAAGTGAGCCTTCACCGCTCACCTCCAGGTCTTGCCTTACAATGAAGTCCTTCCAGCCTTTTATAAGCTCCATTACATATAATACCACGGGTAGAATACTATGGGTGCACAATACCATGTGCTCCAAAACTATCACTGTTTAACCTAGTCAACTTTGACTCAATCCTGAGTCAAGTTTACCTAACAAACCATAGACTGATGGTCAAATCAAGGTAGTGAACAAAACCTTGGTTCTTCCTCTTTACATCTACCACTAGCAAAAGAAAGAGTGGAATTATCACTTGCATATTTTGTAGCACAACTACAACAAAAGCACTCATGTCTTTAACAAACTTTCTCATTAGTAGAATAGATAGTGGGATTAGTAGTTGGATATTTTTGCAGCACAACAACTATGCAACCACTTATGCCTCTATAGGATACTCTCCTTTTGATCTATGTTTTGTATTTTTTTGTCTTGCTCTTTGCGAGATTCAAGTTGTTCTCCCAGTTCCAACCACATCCCACCATCAGAATGAGCTAGTCACATTTTTTTTTGGTTTTCTTTTTAATTATTTTATATTAATTTTCACGTAGAACTTGGCCATGATCCATAGCAAGATTCATGCATCCTTCATTGGGCACGAAATAAGTATAATATACTTCATAATTGGTATTGACTTTCTCCACCTTTTCAGGTTTGTGACTGAGTTATGCTGCATTTGAATAAGCACCAATATTAAAAATGAGCAGTGTCACAAGCTCAAGACCATTCAGTGCAGTATATATGTCATCATACAGTAAATCAATCTTAATGCCTTCAAGTTGTATCTCCCACCTCAGCTTCGCATCCGTGGTCTAGTGAATGTTAAGAGGTTGAAGTTGTATGAACAACCTCACTCGGAGGAACTTGTTCCAAATTCCAATTGCACATTGGGAGGCCACAATTCTAGACTTTTAGTGTGCTCTACATACAGATACACCTGTTGATGCCCACACCATACCTATTGGGTGTTGTCAAATCACCACTTACTTGGTGGGTTGCAAAGTCAGTTTGGCCACTCAAGCAAAGTGGGTTTCCTAATCTGCATTTGAGTAGTACTTTCCTCATCTTTAGCAGAATTTGAGGACAACATCTTCTTGGTACGAATAAATTGGCGAGACTGAGTCTAGCAAACATGTATCATATTTTATTTTTTATACTTTGTACTTGATCCTTATCTCTTTTGGGTGACTGAATCTTAACTGCTCGCTCACCCACATTATTGTATTTTATTATATATTTGGTGATCTCTGATCACTTTCCTCACAAATTTGTATCTTGCATAAACACAAAGGAGTGTACAACATGGGCATATTTCCAGCAATCTTCTCTCATGCTTGTATACTAGCTCTCTTGTGTTTTTTACTGTGCAGGTGTCTTTCTTCAATTATCGATATTGTGCTCAGATCAGAGTGGGTGGAAGTAACATGTAGGTTTTAGTATACTACACATGAAATTAGAACTTTGACCTGAGAAGATTACTCATCCCTATTTTGAACAATGTGGTATATAACAAATAGGCTATGCAACAACAAGAAGCATGAAGTCTGATGAGTTTTGTCAAAGTAATATCCATAGACAACAATGAATGCTTATAGATGCACATACCTTAATCAAGTTGCTCGAACTCTAGTATCACTTCCTCTAATGTTGTTGTGAGAGATATTGAACCCCAAAGTTAATGTCAAACATATTCCTTTTTATGGTCGTGATTTCTTCTTCTACTTTGTTTCCCCTTGTGCTTAGTCTTTGGGATCTGAGTTGGGGTTGTGGAGAAGGTGTTAACTCAACTTTACCACTTAGTAAAACCTCTAATTGAACCACTTAGTCATAGAACAATTACCCTAGGCTTAAAAGGACAAATTGATTTTTACCTTGGTGAGAAAAGATATATCCTTTGCAGATTCACATTGGACATTTATTTGAAATTGGGAACACATGTAATTTCTGTTCTTAATACTTATATTAGATAAAATTGAATAAACTGTACATTTATTTTGGGACTGTCCTGCAAACAAATGGTAACTTCATCCCAAAAGGTTTGTCAGAATATGCTAATAACTATTGGTACTAGGAATTTGTCTTGTTAGCTAGTTTCTATTTATGATTAGAAATAGAGATTTATGCAGGACATAATTTCCTGTATGTTTATTCCCCTAGCTTGATTTCTATGGGTGAATGTTTTTGGATACTTGGACAATAAGAAACATGTCACCTTCCTGTAATTTCTTGTATGCGCTTTTTTTTAAAGGAAGTTGAGGGGTGTATATGGTTTTGTTGATCATGTAATCATTCTTCCAGGGTGGACTTGGGAATCTTCTTTCTGATGTCTTTCACTATTTTGATGTGAAACTAATTAAATCTATCTAGATATTGTTTAGAGCTATGACAGACTTGAGTCATTCATGCAAGGAAAAATTACAAAATCCCCTTGGTACCATGGCTCTATAGAAAGGAAAAATCTACCCTCACCAATTTCACATGAGATAACTCCCTTTTGTGTAAATACTAAATACTAGTCAATTTTGCGAATCAAATTTAAACAATGCTCAGATACCATCTATATGTACTTGTGTTGCCAAGGTTGCATCCCCGCGAAGACGTGATATTGTGTCTTGCCATTGTTGGGACACATGTCTCCATCCCTCCTCTCCCCAGGTGTGGGATGATGTCCTTGGAGAATCTCGAGGGATGCCCCCCTTAAAATAATCTAAAATTTTCATTTGTATGGTCTAATCCCATGCCAAAGTTTTGTTTTTTAAGATTTGTTTTGTGTTCTCCATGCCAAACAACCTGATTTAAGGTCTGATTTACATGTTATTTTCCCCATGATCTGTTATGTGACTCCATCCAGTAATCTAACCTAAGCACCTGACCTCCATATGTCATGCCTCTCTAGCTTATATAGAGGTTTAATCTGTCTATTTTATGTCCAATAGCCATACAGAGGTTGGATATGTGTTTTCTTTTGCCTGGTAAACCATTACAGAGACTTGACCATTGTGTCTAATGCCCAAAAATACTTTTGAACACCAGCTAACATTCTTGAATTTTGTACTTCCCACAAGTATGTACCCTTGCCCTATATTTTGGCACAACCATATAAATTGCAATGTGCTACCACTGCTACCCAATGGTACAAAATTTGTTTTACAGTTTGGATCACAATGTCTCATGTTTTAGCACTAGTAAATTTTCCTTTTTTTATTAAATTTTTCAATATTTATATGATTTTGATATTTTATATTTTGCATACACATGTATGTTATGTTGTCCCATGCATCCCTACTCTCCCTGATTTCAAAAATGACAATCCATGTTCATGCACACATGAATCTTGATTAGTTAGATATATTTAAATGGTCATTTAGATGACATATTAAGTGATTGTTAGGAAAAACAACAGACAAATTTTGATTACTTCTGCCCTTTTCAATTTCATTTGTTACCAGGAAAAGTAGACCTATGCCCTGCATGAGATTGGTATATTGGGACATGTACTGAGAGGATTAAAACAACTACGGTTACAATCTGGGATCAAACTTTGGGGCTCCATCTACTGAACTCCAACTAACAAGAATAGATACAAGTGGTTATTCTCAAGAAAACATCATCATGCTAAAAAATATGATCAGGTAATTTCAAATCATATATAGCATCTTGCAGTGTTGTTGGTTTCCAATGAGAGGGCACCATGCCTCAATAATGCCAATTTTTCAGTTCTTTACTAGACTATAGTGTGCAGAGGAAACTTAACAGTAGTTGAAAGCGAAGAATAACTAAGGTGTGACAATCATTTCCTTAGGAATATATATGAGTAATAATAATTTTATTAGGCCAGGTCAATGCAAACTAGTTTCCTTGAATCAGTGTCTCTATGATAATCAAATCAGTGCCAAGTGGATATCTAGTGTGTTGAGTATCATGAAACAAAGTTAGAAATTGCTTGCACAACTTATATGGCATTAGGATTTATTTGGTGAATCTTCTTGTACACTATTATGTAACATTCTTTTCCATTCTATGATGACCTCAAATTGTTGGGTATCTCAGTAAGATTTTAGAACTTCATAGTGAATTTTAACAGGAGATTACCTTAGCTGGCCAATAAGTCAAACCTATCTATTGAGGAATTGGCCAACTCGGTTCCTAGATTAGATGAAGTCAAGTTTGTGATAAATAAATTAGATTCACATTTACTTCAGCTAACAATTTTAGAAGTTGAGGAAGAATTTTATATGATTGAAAGGGAACTTTTCACTTTGGCTGAGATGTTCCCTTAGTGCTTACCTCAGTTCTCACCTTTCGTATCATATAGTATGACATATACATCGCTAATACCGTATTCATTGTGTCATGGATAATATAGGATGACTAAGAATTTCCATTAACAGAGTCTAGAGTTTAGAGTGCTGAAGACATCATGGATAGAGGTATAACAAGGCATTGCTAATACAATGATGCCAAATATAGAAATGCCTGTAGCTTGCTTTTGAGGAAATAAAAGGCTGCCTGAAGTGAACCCATAATTTCCAAGGTTAAGTGTTAATGCTAATTCCTCTTTCAGGTCCATTACCACAATTCAACAATGCCTTTTTAGTGTTCACCTTAAATCAAATTCTTATATACTTTTCTCTCAAAACCACACATTCGAGGAGCTATCCATTCACTTGTGTGGAAACAAAAGCAATTTAACTTCAGGCTTTGCTAGATTGTCTCTATATTATTAGGTTCATCTAATAAGTGGTCAGCATTGTACCAAAGGACTGATAAAAAATACACTATAGCCTTGAGTAGGCCTAGAATAAATGTGGCCCTTGCAGTCATATACCAACAAAACAGTGGATTGCACCAACATAAATACACCATTAGAAGGTTCTATTACATCTGATGTGTCATTATATAGGGTTATTAATTTTTTGTTACAAATCTAGGCTTATTTTCAGCAACATCTATCTTTAGTTTACTTGTGATCTATATTTAGTATCAACTAACTTATATAGTTCTTTGTAGACGCAATTTTGAAGGAGCTTGGAACATATTATCAAATGGACAAAAGAAATTGGATGAAATTGAAAAATAGGTATAGTTTGTGTATTTGATTATTCATGTGATATGCAAAAAATATATCAATGGTTTTTTGTGCCCAATAAAATTTATATGATTTGAAACTGGTTGTGTGTAGGACACTGAAAGAATATAGAGATGGGGTTGAGGAATTCTCAAAGTTTGCCGAGGAGCATTAAAGGAATAAGATGTCCACAAAATGTCCATGTAATAAATGTGGCATAGTGAAAGTACAAACATTTGATAAAGTACAAGAGCACTTGATTTGTGATGGTATAATAGAACAATATAACATTTGGTATTTGCATGGAGAGAGCATTCCCAGTCAGGTATCTTGAAATTTTTTTGAATTGATCTAGTTTCAAACTTATATGTTTTAGAGTAAAGATAGCACTATTTTTATATGTGCAACCTCCTATTTTTTTCTTTGTCTCCTTTAGATTCCATCAATTATTGATAAGGACATGCAACATTCTGAAAATAAGACACATGAATTTCTGGAGAATATTTCATCTCAACTGGTAAGCCATATCATATTAGTCAAGGGCCCTTTTTGAGTAGGTTGACCAAATGCTATTGATTTTAATTTTCATAAAAACCATAAAATTATTAACATAAATTTTAATTTTCTTATTAATAGGGCTATGAACATGTTTTGGAACATGATTATGATAATCAGGTTGATGAGCATGAAACATTGTTTAAGAACGATAGTGAACCTCTAAATGATGATGATGATGCAACCATTGTTGGTGATGAAATGCTTGAAATGGTGAATGATGTCAATTGATGTCTTAATCAAAACATCAATGAGAGTTGTGATAATGAGGGGTTGGCATCAAAAAATGTACTAAATGAACTTAATGAATATAAGAAGCTTATTGAAGATGCCAAGAGGCCATTGTACCCAAGTTGTGTTGACTTCACAAAACTATCAACCATTGTAGAATTGTACAATCTGGAAGTGAAGAGTGGATGGTCTGATACAAGTTTTGACCAAATGTTAAAATTGCAAAAAGATGTGCTTCCTAAAGATAACACACTTCTAGATTCTGCATATGCTGCAAAAAGTTGATAAAATCATTGGGATTAAACTATGATATGATACACACATGTCCAAATGATTCATTTTATATCAAGGAAGTCATGAAAGTAAATACCAATGCCCAACATGTGGAAAATCTCGATGGAAGGTGGATGCTCAATCTCAAAAGGTGCGGAAAGGTGTTCCAACCAAGGTGTTAAGATATTTTCCCATAGCACCAAGGCTAAAAAGAATGTATAGGTATGATCTTGAACACTATAATTTTATTCAAGTTTTCCCCTTCTTTTATTATATTTACCGTTTGTCGTAGTGTTATGATATGATAATATATTATATAAATGATAAAAATATTTTTCATTATAGCTTTTCAGACATGTCACAAAAAATGAGGTGGCATCATGAGAATGCAAGAAATGATGGTCAAATGTGCCACCCTGTTGATAGCTCAACATTGAAAACTATTGATGACAAATGGCCTAGTTTTTCTAGCGAACCTCGCAATGTACAACTTGCAATGGCAGTAGATGGATTTAATCCTTTTTGAGACTTGAGTAACACATACAATGTTTGGCATGTAGTTTTAGTTACATACAACCTTCCACCATGGTTGTACACAAAACAGAATTTTTGTATGCTAACATTGTTAATACCTGGTCCTAAGCAACCAGGCAATGACATTGATGTGTATTTGGAAACCTTGGTAGATGAACTAAAGGAATTATGGGACCAAGGGGTATGGACATATGATGCTTATACTAAGACATGCTTTAACATGAAGGCAATCCTTATGTGGGTGATCCATGATTTTCCTGCTTATGGGAATATGGATGGTTGTACAACAAAAGGCTATAATGCATGTCCCATATGTGGGAGGAACACATAATCAGAGTACCTCAGTTGTAGTAGGAAATGTTTGTACATGGAATATAGGAAATTTCTTTCTCAACATCATAAGTTTCACTCACAAAAGGCATTGTTTAATGGGAAGGAGGAGCATCATTATGCCCCTCCAATTGTAAAAGTATAAGATATTTTGAAGGAAACAAAAGGAAAGGACGAAATTTGGGGGAAGATTGAATTGAATAAAAGGAAAAAGAAATAAAACAGGTGAAAATATTGATGTTGTGGTGTGGAAGAAACAATCAATTCTATTCAATCTACCATATTGGGAGGTATGCAGACACATCAACCATGCCTAATTATTGGACGCAACTTGCTTAGTTGACCTATTGTGATGAAATTTCTTGGTTGAATTTATTGTTTATCTATTTGTCCATATTAAATATTGTTATGATATTCTTGATGTGTTGGAATGTAGAAACTCCTAATACACCACAATTTAGATTTAATGCATGTGGAGAAGAATGTGTGTGAAATCATTTTTGGAACTCTTTTGGATATTAAAGGGAAGTCCGAAGATGGAAAACAATCATGTGATGACTTGCAAAAGATGGGTTTAAAGAAATCACTATGGCCATAGGGACAAAAAATATTCCTTCCACCTGCACCAAATACTCTTTCAAAGATAGAGAAACAGACCCTATGTCATGTTCTTTTCATGTTAAAGGTGCCAGATGGTTATATCTCTAATCCAAAAAATCATACATCTATGGAACATATTAAGTTCCATGGTATGAAAGCACATGATTGCCATGTCCTAATGCAACAACTTCTCCGAGTGGCTTTGCATCATGTGTTGCCAATTCGTGTCCGAAAGATGCTTTGTAAGCTTTGTTACTTTTATAGGCAAATTTGTGCAAAATTAGTTTCAGTAGAGTGTCTTGACAAGTTGGAAAATGATATTGTGGAGAAAAATGTGCTTTCTTGAAAAGTATTTTACTCCATTCTTCGATATAATGTTGCATTTTAATGTACATTTAGTACGTGAGCTTCGATATTGTGGCATAGTTGCATAGAGATGGATGTACCCCTTTGAGAGGTACATGAAACTTTACTTTTTATCATGCACAACAACAATATGAATTTTTTTGAAAGCTTTTGACATTACTTAATTCTCTTTTGTTAATTTTGTAGGAACATGAAATTATATAAGAGTTATGTTAAGAACAAAAATAGGCCTGAAGGATGCATTGCTAAAAGTTATACTGTGGAGGAATCAATAAAGTTTTGTGTACTTGAAAGATATGGAAGCTATTGGATCCACACATGGTCGAAATGAAGTGTGGGATGAGGAAGTTAAAGAATTTATCCTTGATGGAAAGCGATTATCTTCTCCAATTCCTTCAGAACTGGATGACATTAGTTGGGAACAAGCCCATAGGTGGGTTCTATTTCACACAAATGAAGTTGATCCATGGATAGAGTAAGTAACATATTTGGCCTGTAATTTTTTGTTTGTTTGTTTATGGTTTAACAAAACATAGATCCATGGATAGATTAACATATTTGACCTTTAAAAATATTTTATTCATATTTTATCAAAACACATTAACAACCATACCTATTGTCCATAATTATTGAATTAGGATGCACAAAATGGAGATTGCTAACTCAATACCCAAACAAAAAATGATGAAGCTCTATTGCAGAAACTCCACACCCATAATTTTACTAGTTGGTTAAAACAACAGGTAACGATATTATTTAGATTATAAGTGTACTTAAAAATCAGTATATGGGAATATTGTCATGAAGGAAATTAAATATTTTTTCAGAGGTTGAATGTATGAATTCTAACTACATTTAAAAATCTAAAACTATACAGGTGGGAGGAGATGGAAAGGTGTCTGATACACTTAAATGGCTAGCGTGTGGCCTTAGGAAATTCATGAATAAGTATAAGGGATTCCTAATCAATGGTTATAGATTCCATACAAAAATCATAGAGAATGAGAGAACCACCCAAAATAGTGGCGTGTGTATGGAAGCTCAAACAATGATGAGGTCAAGTTCCAAAAATGAAAACTTTGTACTTCAAAAGAAAACATTTTATGGAGTGGTAGAAGAAATAATTACATTGGACTATTTTTGTATGGAGTACACATTGTTCAATTGTAATTGGATTGATGTATACAATAAGAGAGGGATCAAAACTGATGATTTGGGTTTTACAATGGTGCATATAAAGAAATTCTTAAGTCAAAATCATTGGCAAGATGATCCATTTATTCTAGCATCGCAAGCTAAACAAGTATTCTATGTACAAGATCTAGTTGAGACTAATTGGAATGAATTGTTAACATGTCCTCCAAAAGGATTGAGAAATAATACATCATATGAACCCGAGTATGCAGATTTGTCACAGGTTGTAGACTTTCAAGAAACAAAATGTGTAAGTAAAGAACATATCAATGATGTCGACGTCAACGTTGACGTGAACGTGGATTATGTCCATTGAGATTGTGAAGGAATATGGTTTCATATTAAGAAATAAAAGATATCAATTTTTCTATTTTGTTTCGAGAACTCCAAAATTCATATTTGGTTATGAAGAGAGATTCCTTTGTGTCTTGTCTATAAAATGTTTTAAACCCATTTAATAGATCTATTTTTAGTCTCTGCCTATGACAAAGACTATTTTTTTCATCTTGCACCATTAATCTTGTCAAATTGAACACATAAAAATTTGACATGTGCGAAGTTTATGTAACTTTTATATTTTTATATATATTTTAAGATTGAAATGAGAATTTTCTATATTATTATTGGACCAAATCCCTAAACCTTACTCGCTTAGAAGAACCTAGAAAATACAAATTTCTTGGGCACATGCCATTTGTTTAGCCTTCTTTTGTGACTGTTGGTTGCAAAAGAAACTATGCAGTTGTGGGTTGCAAAACAAACTACGAAGAAAGGTTTGTTTACTAGTTGGCTGATGATTTAATTCTTCAAACATAGATGATTATTATGCTTAATATGTCTTCACCAGAAAGGTTTCTTGAACTTGCTGACTCTTGTGCTCTAAATTATTTGAAATTACTTACAAAGTTGTGGTTTATACAAGTTGTTTCAACACTTTATGGGCTTCTAGTTGGTTGATTGTGGTCTTGCATGACATGTTTGGTCTTGTTTCTTGTAGATGTTGTGGAAAAATTGTATAGTCAAAGGAAAATGGATGCTTTATGGCTTATCTTTGCATTTTGACTTGTAGAAAAATTTCCACTTGTGCCTTTGTTGATGGCATATCTTGAGCATCAAAGGAAAACATCAAAATAAATAACGAAAAAATGAAGAGAACATGTTGGTTCAGTGATATGTTTATTCTTATTGGTGTGGTTCATGCTCCCTTGTCAGTGTAAACTATCAAAATATTAACGTTTCATTAGACATATTCTCTAAACACTTCCATGTCTTACTGCAGAATTCAACAACCTCAAAAGAAATTCATTCATTGAACAATATAATAAAGTTCATTGAAGTGATTCACATCTATAAACTTTACCAGAGTTGTTATTGAGTCTTTGGACGTGGTTATATTTTCAAACCACACACGTATAAGAAGATGAGAAATAATATGCCTGACTAATTTCAAGTTCTCTTCCTGCGAATAGGGTGTTCCCTTCCATAAACCTGACAACTTGCTTTGCTTCTTTCTAGTGAACAAATTCTGTGAGACAATTCCAACCCTATGACTATCAGTTTCTTATTTAAAGTTATACCCGTTAGATTAGAACCCGCACAAGGAGAATTCCATTCCCGTTTCGAAAAAACCTGCAATCGACTTATACCATGTTATTTAATATTTTATGTATTTCTTTGTATCCTTGGCATGTGACATAAAGACACAACATGCTACCTTGAATTTTCTATACTAACACTCCTAAACAATAATAAAGTATGCCCAAATATGTCATTTCAAATTATCTATGTGGCTCAACTTTTGGTTTTTCAATTATCGAAGTTGTTACCTATATTGATGAGATCATCTGCAACCAAGGCCATAGTGACAATATTTGTTATAGTTTTATCCATGTTGCACTAAGGTGTTTTTTCTTCAGCAACACTACAATACATTGCAGTTTCCATTCATTAGAGAAGTGTACCCAGTAGCATCCTTGGTCTATGTGCAAATAGGTTGAATTCACAATAGACTTTATTTATTGTTTTAAAGGTGTTTCTCCTTCAAAATTACTTCATCTCAGCAAATCCTTTCAATCTACACCTTCAACAGGTGTATACAACCTTGGGGTACATGCTACAGATTCCAGTTTTGCTGTGAGGGTATATAAACGATGAAAGAAGCACATCGATTTTAGGCATCTTATGGTTATTGTATGCAAGCATGCTTGTCTAGTGTTTCCCAAACTTATATAGAGACATATTTAGTATACTTTTATAGCTTGACTTAGATGCTCACCTTTCTTAATTTAGGTGTTTTTCTTAGTACTATTTTATGCACATATTTATATTTAAGAAAAGTACACAATAGAGAAGGATTCTATATTTTGAGGAGGGGACACTCTAGGTAGGGGGTACTCTATTCTAGGGAGCTTTTCTCATGCATGTTAGGTTCTTTATCCTAGATAGAGTTCCAAGTACCTACCTCCTTGACAACGTCCTTTCCAGATAAGACAACGGTGAATAGAGTTCCAAGTCCCTAAATTTTCCAACAACCCACCTAAGCCTAGTTATCTAGCCTAAAATCGTTTACATTATAGTCATCTTTTGGTTATGATTTCATAGAGAGATCCCTCTCTAGTTTGGTAGGGATAGCTACCAAACTAAAAGCTTGGTCTATGGTTACCTTTGTTGATCTCCTCACCGACCTGGGACATTGTGGAAGATAACAGAGAGCATGACAACTAGGGAGTTCCAAGGTGTTCTAGCGAATGTAAGGTTCTGAAGTCATGGAAGAATGTAATGCTAGTGTGAGGTCATGACTGCTAAGGTGTGTTAGGGGATGCTAACATGTGCCAGATAGTATGAAGAAATGTCAAACAAGATAAGATGTGCGAAGTGCTAAGGCATGCCAAGATGTTTAAGGGTTCCAACTCCCTTCCTCCTCTTCTTCCATATGCTATCCACTTATGATATTTCCTTTGCAATATTTGGTGAATTTTCTAGTTATAGGTCATTTATAGGTTATAAATGTCTTCAGAGTTTCACTTCTAATTGAGTATTCAATTGAACATATTGATTCTCTTATACATAACTATTTTTCCCTCCACCCACTTTTCATAACATCAATAACCGTTAGGTAGGTACCTGCAACTTCGATGTTGCTTTGATTCTTTAGTAAAATATTTCCGAGACTTTAATTTATTGAAAGTTGTAGAATTTACAATTTATGAAGTTTCAAGGTATAATTTTTAAAAGTATAATTCTTTAAAGGGTGCTAGCTCAATGGAAGAGCACCTGCTTTACAAGAAAGAGGTTGGTGGTTCAATTCCATCATGCCTTAACATCCATATGGAATGGAGACGATCAATTTTTTGTGACAGAGGCTCTTTTGACCATCACCAATGAGCTTTGGTGAAATTTTTTGACCCTCACCAAAAATATGAAATGGTGATGGTCAACGAATGCCACCATATATATATATGCATCAATAGTGATGACCCTCAAAGGTCCGTAACCATAAATCGTTGTTGTTGATATGAAATGGTGACGGTCTTTTTCCATCATTATAGTCATTATTCGTGACGGACCTTGAATGTCACCACAACACCTATACTTATGGCAATACGACTTTTGGTGACGATTAACGAACGTCACCATATATATGCACCAATAATGACGACCATTAAAGATCCATCACAATAAAGCATTGTTGTTCATATGAAATGGTGACAATCACTATTTGTCATTATAATCAATATTTATGACAGACCTTGAATGTCACCATAACACCTTTAGTGATGTTCAATTTTCAGTGATGAAGGCTATGGTCCGTCACCATTGCTCATATGTAATGGTGATGATCATTATCCACCATTATAAATCATTATTGGTGATGAACTTTGAATGTCACTACAACACCTATATTTTTGGCGATGCCACCTTTGGTGACGTTCAGTTTTTGGTGACAGAGGCTATGTTCTGTCACCATTGCTCATATGAAATGGTGATGGTCACTATTTTTCATTATAAATCATTATTGGTGACGAAATTTGTATGTCACTACAACACCTACACTTTTGGCGATGCCACTTTTGGTGACATTCAGTTTTTGGTGACGAAGGCTATGGTTCATCACCATTGCTCATATGAAATGGTGACTGTTTCTATCCATCATTATAAATAATTATTGGTGATAGAATTTGTATGTCACTACAACACCTATACTTTTGGCAACACCACCTTTGGTGATGTTCAGTTCTTCGTGACGATTGCTCTTTTGACCATCACCAATGAGCTTATGGTGACATTTTTTGCCCCTCACCAATGTCCTTTTTTATTGTAGTGAGATTTGGGGTTTTTATAGGGACAAGAGACATATAGATGATTTACATGTGGCATTCCTAGAGTGGAGTTGTGTGGAGGGTATGACGTTATCCTGCTAGATGTGAATGAAGGAATAGTGGAAAGGGTTGGGTTGATGTGGAAAAGGTGTGATGCATTTTCTAGCTATGGTCGATCTTCATCATGTATAATTTGTACTTGTAAAGATAAAATATAAATTAGATTTGTGATGAAAGACAAACTATATTTAGCATGTTCTTCAAGCTTGTGATAAAATAGAATTTATTTATTTATTTGGTAAAATAATATTTTGTAAGGCACGTTCTTCATGGCATTTTCAAAAGCAGTGTTAGGGTCCTAAAATAATAGGATTCATAATTTTGAATTGGCTATGGTTAGTTTTGTAATATTGTACATACTTTTTCCTTTTGCAAAATGTTTTCCCATGTTAAAATTAAAAAATGTAAAGAGTGTATGTCCTAAAAGAATAATCAAAGGACAAAAAGAAAGAAAAAGATAAAAAAAAAAGTAAAAAATTCAAACCCCAAAAAGAGATAAGAATAGATCATGAAAGTGTGCAAATTCAAATTGTTGGAAAATTATATATTACAGATCAATGGAACACATAAAATATTGCAGAAATATAAAGAAAGAAAACGCATAAAACAAGAGAGACACAGATATCATGGTTCACCCAGTTTGGGCTACATCCATGGAGAAACAACCAATCCTTCTTTTATTATATTATCCAACAAACTAAAGAGATACAACCTACAATAGATCAACTGTAACTCCCTCTTCGCTCTCAATCTCATCTCGCTTCCTCACTCAGAATACAGATCTACATAGACGTAGTACAATTCCCTCATATATAGTGAGGGTTTGCTTTCTAGGGCAAAAAACCCTAAATTAAGCATAACTTCTACCATCAGATCATTCGCCTAATCAACAACCCAGATTGACTGGAAATCACTAGACTTTTACAAGGCAATTTTATATCTATTTTTAGCTTCGAGGGTGCTGCTCCTGAACCCCCATCGAGGGATGCTGGCCCCCAGGCCCCCCCAGCTGGGGGGGATCGCCCCCTCCTAACCCCCATCGGGGGATAAGTCCCCGCACCCTCCCCACCCCCCCTCCCCCCCCCCCCCCCCCCCCACATAGAGGGGTGTACAGTCTTCCTGGGGTATACGTTCGGCTGATACCTTTGATTACAAAAGATAATCAAGCTCTACACCCAATAATCTCCCACTTGGAGACTGATTATAGCAACTCCACCGCTACTTCATTTGTTAGACAATGACTCCACTTTGGACCTGGCTATTTCTTGTCTTCTTCATCATACTTTAAGACCAATTGAAACTGAGTAGATTCTCAATTTCTCCCTGGTTACAACTTTTGTTAACATATCTGCAGGATTCTAGCTAGTGTGTATCTTTTCCAGCTTCAACTGTCCATCTTCCAATGCTAACCATATGAAATGGTACTTGATCTGTATATGTTTAGTCTTGGAATGAAATGCAGTGTTCTTTGCAAGATGTATGGCACTCTGGCTGTCACTGTATAACCTGCCCAACTCCTGCTTCTTACCCAATTCGTCCAGAAACCTTTGTAACCAAATCATTTCTTTACTAGCCTCTGTAGCAGCAACATACTCTACTTCTGTTGTTGAGAGTGCAACAACTCTTTGTAGTTTTGATACCTAACTAACAGTTGTTCCACCTACAATAAACACATACCCTGTTGTGCTCCTCCTGTTATCTCTATCACCCACCATATCTGCATCAACATATCCCTATAGAGTAATGTTTGAACCACCAAAGCATAATGCTTGATTTATGGTACCTCTCAAATACCTGAGAATCCACTTCACCGCCATCCAATGTTCTTTTCCTGGGTGTTCATTGTACCTGCTAACCCACTCCCAGCTGTGGCATATCAGGCCTTTGTGTATCCATTGCATACATTAAGCTTCCAACTGCTGATGCATATGGAACTTTAGACATATGAGCCATTTCTTCCTGAGTCTTGGGACACTCCTCCTTACTTAATTTGAAATGGCTAGCCAAAGGTATACTAACAAGTTTTGCATTCTGCATATTAAACCTTTTCAACACCTTTTCTATGTACTCGCTTTGAGACAATGTTAATTTGCGATTCTTCCTGTCTCTAGTTATTCTCATACCAAGGATTTGTTTCGTATCACCCAAATCCTTCATTGCAAATGAGCTTGCCAATTTTATTTTGAGTACATATATTTCCTGCATGTTAGAACCTACAACAAGCATGTCATCTACATACAATAACAATATAATATAGCTACCATCATTTTGCCTTTTGAGATAAACACAATGGTCAGAGTGACATCTAGTATAACCTTGTTCAGACATAAACTTGTCACTTTTAGATCCCACTGCCTTGGAGCCTATTAAGCCTACAAGCTCTTCTTCAACCTGCACACTAGTTTCTCCTTCCCTTTTACCTCATATCCTTGTGGCTGCTACATATATATCTCTTCATCCAAATCTCCATGGAGAGAGGTTGTCTTTACATCTAACTGCTCAAGATGCAAATCTTCAGCAACTACTAGACTTAGAATAGTTCTGATTGAAGTCATTTTCACAATAGGAGAAAATATATAATCAAAGTCTATACCCTTTTTTGTGTAAATCCTTTCACCACAAGTCTAGCTTTATACATTTTTCTACTTGCATATTCTTCCTTCAACTTGTAAACCCATTTATTCTACAATGTTGTTTTACCTGTAGGCAACCTGACTAAGTTCCAAGTCTGGTTATGTTCTAAGGAGTCCATCTCTTCTTTCATGGCTTGCTCCCACTTATTCCTAGTTTTTACCTGCACTACATTTTCATAACATTCTGGTTCACCATAATAAGTCAACAATACATAATATAATGAAGGAGAGTATCGTTCACGGGATCTACTTACCCTAGTAGATCTTCTAACACCACTTTCAGGTGTTTGAAGTGCTTTTTGTTGTTCTGGCAATTGATCATTATGACTTTCAAGCACCATCACTTTTCCTCTGATATTGTCAAGCATTGTGTATTCTTTGTTTTCCTTTCCCTGTTTCTTTTCCTGCAAATGATTTTTATACAAGACCTTTTCATAGAATATTACATCTTTGCTCCTAATGATTTTGTGATTTTCATAATCATATAAGTGATAACCAAAATCATTAACACCATATCCAATAAAGGTACATTTCTTTGATTTTGCCTCAAGCTTTGTTCTATTTTCTTTATTAATGTGGACAAAGGCTTCACAACCAAAAGTCTTTAAAAATGAGTAGTTTACCTTTTTTGGATTGCAGATTACTGTGGTGTGATTTCTAAAAGGAGTTCGGATTTTCCACATGGCTCATATTTTATGGTCGACGTTTCGAGTCTGAACCTAGACTCATCTTTAGGACAATTTGTGTGGAGAAAAGAAGGAAAAAGGATAGGTATAAATATGAAAACAGCTAGATGTAACGATAAATTGGCCGACTCATTGTCTGTTTATTTTAATTTAATTATTTCTATTATTATTTAAGTCTCTAGTTTTTCTTTGTTTATATTATTAATAATTAATTTGTTATTCTAATTTTTATTAATATTAATATTTAATATTTTGTTTTATATTATTATAATAGATCATTATGAAATTATTGTTTTTAATTAATGTTTATGTTCTTCATTAGTTCTATTGTTATTTGTTTATAACGCTATTCATAACTGTTATTGAATCTTTATTTATATTGTTATATATGTTTTTTTTTTCTATGTTAAGACTAACCTAAGTACCCACGAGGATTTGAACCAGTGACCTATCTCAAGGAGTTCCTTAACAGCGCACCCATTCACCGTGAATCCAAAGCCCCATGGGCTATATTGTTATATATGTTATTTATTATTGT
>APFE031172006.1:52137-65555 GCA_000404065.3 Pinus taeda | reverse complement strand
GTACGTGGAAGACAGTCCGTGCGCGGTTCTGTCTAATGCGCTACTACTCGAAGGGGTATCCACAGGGGTTACAAGGGATTCCAACAGACGTGACCACCTCTTGTATTTCCTGCATGCATGCCTCCCCAAATCCGCAGGTTTATGCGCTTAACGAAAGATCCCGAGGTTTAAAGACGCCGGAACACGTCTCTAGCCAAAAGAATTTTTTTTGCTAAAATTTGGAGATCCCACCGAGCCCTGGAAAGTGCTCTGATACCACTTGTTATGCTTCTTAACCTGCAAAGTAATACCGAACAGAGAATATGCGAAAAAAATACCAAGAACACAGAATATGCGAAGAAAATATACCCATAACACAGAATAGCAATGATTTTTTTACTCAGAGAGAAATGTTCACAGGCCTCTTCGAGGGGGCAACCTCCAATAGAGCAGAGCTCGATTACAAAACAAGACATGATACTCCTCGTAGGGAGACTCTATCCTTTATATATGACTCATACATGCAATACCACAGGCCAATACCGTGGGTTTTATTAATACCATCTATCTAATACTACCGCCCACTTACCCTTTATTTAATACTACCACCCATTTGCAACTAACTGTGGTCCCTTCATTAATTGCAGGTTAACCACTTACAAATATTAATATGGGCTTTATTGACTCTTGACTATGACGTGATCCCATGACATGAATAAGGGGGTTAGGGTGGGACCCTAACACCCTCTACTACTAGTTATCCATCATATTTACATGAAAATTCATCATTTACAATGGTAAAGCATCCTCCATGAGAGAAAATCAATGAACACAATCAAAAAATGGAAAAATAACCATCCTGTGCGAAACTTTCCCTACGCACAGTGCCACTAGCCCAACGTGTAGCGCCACTTTCAGGTCCCTTTTGGAGCCCTCCCAGTATCCCAATTGATCTCATGATAGCTTATTGTAAAGATATTAAAGTATAATTTCTAAAACACCTGGAATTTTGTCATTTGAAGCTCATTTGAACCCTCAAAAGTTGATTCTACCAAGACTACTTCTGTGTGTCCAAAAAGTGGCAGAAAGGTCATTTTTAGGGCTTTTTTTTACCTTTTGGTGGACCAGTTCTACCCCAAAAAATTAACAACTCCATAGGGTGCATGTAATCATCACTCAAAATTCAAAAATGCAAGCCATTTGTGCATTGGGTGCCCCTAGGAAAAGCACAGCGCCAGTGGTGTTGCGTATTGAGCCTGATTTTCTATGTTTAAAATTTCAAAATTTGCAAATGAAAAATAACTCTTCCAAAGTTGACCAAAATTGGTGAGAAGCACCATCATCAAGTATCCTGATGAGCCAAGGAAGCTTCAACAAGAAACCTAAGCCTATCCTCCTCCTTTGTTCCTTTTAGAGCCCACCTTAGCCTAACTTTCATCATTTTGACCCTCATGTTGAAAATTTTACATTGGGTCTTGTAATGGTAGGCTAGGCCATGTGCTTGATTATTTGATTATCCCTATTGGCTTTATGCAATAGCTTCTATAGGTGCAAATTGACCCTCTCAAGCCAAGTCTCTCTATCATCTTCAATTTCCTTCTCAATACGAGTCAAAGTGACCCATGCCTCCTTGTCATTTTGTCGTTTTACCTTGAGAAGCTCTAGCTCCATGAAGACTTGCTTGTCATTCAACTTCATGCTTTCTTGTTCCAAATATGTGATGACGTACTTGGCCCTCTCCAAATTTTCCATCAAAGCTTGGACTTGAACCTCCTTTTCTTGTATGGTGATGTCATTTATTGTTTCTTTTTCCTAAGCCTCTAATTCAATTATTTCCATGCCATGATGAATATAATGCTACTCTAGCTCATCATGCTTTGTCAAATCAAAGTCCCTCTCTTTCTCCTCATCATCAAAACTCTCTTTTGGCATCTTTTCCTTCCCTTTGTGCAGCTGCTACACCTGTACCTGTTGTGTTGATGAAGAAGGCAAAGCCGCTTCCACATCCTGTGGAGCAAGCATTTGCCTATGAGTTGACGAAGAAGGCAAGGTCTATTCCACATCCTATGGAGTAAACACTTGCCTATTAGCTACAAACAATCTCCTTGTGCCCCTTTGATATGTCATGTAAGTCCCAGGTACCTAATTAGCTCTACTCTCTTTGGCCTTCTCATCTATCCATGTTTGCAAGGCTTGAGGCTGTACACTCCAAGAAAAGGGATAAAGGGAACGAGAAAGAGTGATTTGGGAGAGAGGGGATGGGAGATGACCTTATGAGGTGTTTGGTAGACTAGAAAAGGAAGGGAAGGATATGAATTATGAAAATGAGAGGGAGGGCTTATATTGTTTGAGATATGGCTATTTGGGAAGAGGGATAAAGGGATGTGGATGTTATGGAATGATGTAGGGAAAGAGTTTAGAGTTTCAGTGATAGGTGATAGGAGGAATAATTAGGATTTTAGGGTTTAGGCATAACCAAGGGAGAATTTAGGGTTTGACATTTGACATGGGGAATTATGTTTAAAAGTTTGAATGAACACCAAAAATGTAGTATGTGAGGATAGCTTACTTATATGAAGGGAAGAGAGGGAAATATTGAATTTTTTATGAAGTTTGAGGCCTTTCTGGCCCTTTTTCTCAATGCGTAGTGCCAACCCACAAACCCGCAGTGCCACCTCTTGAACGCGCAATGACACTTCAATACAACTTTTGACTACCTTCCCGGTGTCCAAATTAGCTAAGGGATATATAGTTGGAAATATTTTCAAGTCTACTTTCCATAACATCTTTAATGTTTCAATTTGGACCTCATTTTACCTTTCAAAAGTTCAATCTCCCAAGACTGGTTGAAATCTAAAGAATGAGGCTGCCAAAATGTAGAGTTTTGTTTCAGTCAACTTTTGGAGGTCTTCCTCAACTCCAAATTGAGTTCATGATAGGTCATTGAAACGCTCTCTGTGTGTAGTTATCCTTTGATGCATCAAGAAAGTCTTTTGGACATTGCATCTAGGAGAAAATTTTACTTTACCAAGGTCACATCAGAAGGGCAACAACTCTCCTGTGGCAAATGATTGTTTGGACATTTCTCCCAATACATGAGACTTGTGTAAAAAATGAAGGAGTTTTTTCTTCTTAAGTCTATGATGGAAAAAAAAATCTCTCACGTTTGTCAAAATCATCTTTTCTTACTCAAAAAAATCATTTGAATAAAACCTATCCCGATGTGTGGAATAGGGGATTTGTAGAATTGAAGGGAAATGAAGGGGATAAGGGGCTTATAATTTCTTGAGAAAAGTTTTGGAAGTAGGGAGGGATTTTAGGAAGCAAGGGAAAGTATAATGTCAAGGATTGAGTGAGGGGAATGGGTTAAAAAGGGAAAAACACATGCCTAACCTAGAAAATTGTCAAATTGTAGCAATATGCTAGAATTTGTGGGAAAATGATGAATTTGAGGGATATAAGTGATGGGAAGTGTTTAAGAAGGTATATTAAGGATAGGGGAAGGTGTATGAGCATCAATATACAAGTTTTGTTGATTATTTGATCATCCAAGAAAAATTACCTTCAAAACCCTAGGAGAGGGAAATGAGCCTTACCTAAGCACAACTGAAGCACAAACAAGGTGTAAAATGACCCATTGGAGCCTGAAATAATGATGAAAACTCTTTGAATGATGGTACACTCAGTTGTATGGTGACATAGACCAATACTTGGCAAACTTTGGAAGGAGTGAAAACAATCCTAGACCTAATACCTGGTGACTAAATGTTACTTGAAGATTCACTAAAATGACAAAATTTGACTTTGAGACCCTAAGACCACTTTGTAAGAGCATGTTTGATCACTAGTGGAAGGCTACAAATACTGACACTAACACCACACATCCTGTAACAAACCCAAGTTAAAAGTTCATCTAATAAACTTAATAAAGGCATAATATGACGAAGGTCATGGGGCACGTATTCCATGCTGAATGTTGCAAAAATCATCCTAGTGGGTATCACTTATTGTTTATTATGGCTAAGGCGAAATTGACAAAGGTATTTGAAAATTATTTGAAAAGGAAAAGATGCATTTATTGGCATTTTATTTATGAAAATAATGGAAAATAAGAGAAAAGGAAAGTGAAAGGTCACAAGTTGCATTTGAGAAGGAATTTGAAGGAAAATAGAAGAAATATGAGAAAATTAGAGGCATCAATAATAAAAATACATCAAAGAATAAGTTTGGGCATTTTCTTAGTTTGTTTTGGAATTAGTCTCATAGAGGAGAAGGAAAGCAAGCAAGCAAAAGAAGCATAAGGGAAGCAAAGGAAAGTAAAGGAAAGCAAGGATCAAGAAAGGAAAGGTTGGATCAAGTGGCTGCAATGATAATACTTGTAGGTAATAGTTTGCATGTATGATCTCCTAGTTGGTTTCAACATGCCTGTGTGTATTCAGTTCATTTTTTGTCATTGACATGGTTTTTTTGTGTTTCAATAGTGGTTTTAGCCTTGCCTTGCCATTTCTTGATAGCCATGGTATGATGGGATCCATTATTGGTTGAGCTTTGGGTTGCTCGAAGTTTTTGGATCTAGGTGAGGTGGTCTTAGGAAAATCCCAAGGGTTGCGGGTGGAGATGGTTTTCTTTGAGAATCCCTCAAAAGGTGGGTGAAGACAAGACATATCCTCAAGGGATGATGCAGGAATTCTGAGGAATCCAAGCTCAGTTTAGTTTTTGGATTTCGGGACTAGTTTATGTGAGATCATGGTAGGGTGAGGGTGGAGGTGGTTTAACTTATTGATTCCCTTGGTTTTTTACGGATTGGTTTATCCCATGATACCCCTCATTCATGCTTATATTATGGCACAAGAGTGATTGGCTTAAAGAAATATTTGGTTCAGTCGAATCCATGGATGGGTGGTACGTGTAAGTCCCTAACTTAGTTGTCTTTTTCATATCTCAATAAGATCTAAGTTCCTCATTGTATGTTATGAGTAAATGTACTTGTTATTATGTAGCTTTAATGGGTTTTTCATCATTTTTATTTATCTAGTTATATGCTAGTTATAAGCATGGTTTAAGACAGATACAAGTTAAGTCTCTTATCATGTTTGATTGATGAATGAATGGTTAATGAATGCATGAACTAATAGATATTATAAGAGGGCATTCGTCTTTCTTTGTAAACCTCAGACAAGTTTCAGATCTCTATATTCAAATATGCATTCATGACCTATAGATATTATGTTCTCAATGCGTTTGACGAACTGATTATCATGGTTTAACCAGGCTAGTCACTTCCTTGATTATTTTTTGTGTTAGAGGCTTTGTCTCTGTAATATTTATCATTTCTAGAAGCTTCATTAAGTTCTAGGTAGAGGTCTAGATCCTAGCCCTAAAAAATGGCTTAGATCTTAGGGTAGTTGGCACATAACTGATTGAAAAAGATTGCAGTTTTTTGGAAGCATACCTATGGGAGAAACTAGAGGGTTCCAGTCACATGGAGGCCTTGTCATGGGAGTGACTGAGGCTCTAGGCCAATGCAAAATAAAGTTAACTCAGGGGTTGGGCTCATGGAGTGGTTGGTTAGCTTCTAGTGGTCCTGTAGAACTTGAGGGATGTCAATAAGGTCTTGTTTTATCAACTCCCTTTCCTGAAGGTTATCTAGGAGGTAGAGTCATGTCATATAAGCCCTTGGCTCATGTTTAGCTCGAGAGGGTTGGTTAAAGTGGGTAGATATGAGAGATGGTGTTATAGAGTGGTAGCAGAGCATGTTTCAAACACTTGGACTTGATATGGTTATGGTTAACCCATTTGGCCAGGAAGCTAGATGCATGTGGTTATGCATGCATTTTCATGGTTATGGCTGTAATGCAAGAGGTCATGGCATGTAGTTGGTATTGTCATGCATGATTTTTACATATTGATATGATTACGATTATACATGTATCATGCTAATGTGGATTGATTTTGCATATTAGATAAGCCTCCCGTGAACTTCATTGAGGTATGATTTCCGTTATGGTATCTATTTGGTTTATATAACATGGTATACTTGCAGGAAGAAGAGAATAATAGATGACAAGCAAAATGGTATACTACAGTTCATGTGACTCTCCCTACATATTAGTCGGGCAATAAGGATATGGGTATTCTCTTGATATAGTAGAGACATTGAGGAGCTTGAGGGGAGAGATAAGAAGTTGCAAAGAAAACAATGACAGGTTGGTTGAGGCTCAAGAAAGACTTGCAATGGCTTAGGAAAAATAGGGAGAGTTCAATGCAATGATCCCTTAGAATTTTTCAAACTTGCAGAGATAGGACAGTTGAGGATTAGTCAAGAATAGGATAGATAGAGGGGACACAGTCGGAGGTGGATGGTCATTGGATACACCTAATAGGAGGCAATCTAGTTCCTCATCTAGGAGACATTATCATAGTCATCACCACCATCATCCATATAGGAGCAATGAGTACTTTCTTGATTTTTTCAAGAAAGTCAAGTTGCATACATTTGATGGAGAGATGAAGTCAAAAGATGCAGAGGCATGATTTCTTGGGATGAAGAAATTATTTAGATTGCATAAGTATTCAAAGAATATGAAATAAAAAATAGCCACCTTTATTATGAAAGGGAAAGAAGATATTTGGTGGGAGGATGTGAAGAATGTCAAGGGAATTCAAGAAGAAGAGTTGATTTGGAATGGATTTGAGAAACGTTTTAAGAAGAATTACCTATCTGAGAGGTATTATGATGACAAGACTTAGGAGATTTATGACCTATAGATGATTTCTATGGAATATATGAGTATACTAGCAGGTTCCTGGAGATGTTGAGTTATGTGCCTCATCTCAAGGATGATCAAGAAAATATTCAAAGGTTCATCAGTGGGTTGTCAACATCATATAGATACCATATTGAGTTTCATGAGCCACAATCACTAGAGGAAGCCATCAGGAAACTGAAGAATTTTTATGAGAAGTCAAAGTCTAAAGTTGAGCCTAAGAATGTTTTGAGGGGGAATGCAAAATTTAAAGGGAAATGGCCATTGAAATGGGGAAGGCCTAGGGATATAGGTGAGAAATAAATTGTTGCTCCTTATAAGAAGTTCAACATAGTTGAGAAGGGACATGGGTCACAACCTAGAGAGAAAAAAAATAGAGGTGATGGTATATTATCGTTACAGTGTTGGATTTTTGGCAAAGATCATCGCAAGAAGGATTGTCCATTATACCAGGGTGGAAAAAATCAGATTTACAGTGTTCAGGAGGCACAAACGGTTGGGGATATGGTCCATAGAAATTTTCATATTTATGCAAATGTGGAAAACTAGTAGGTAGATCACCAGGCATGCATTATTGAGATTCAAGGTAAGATTTGTGGTGAAGTAGTTTCTATTTTTATTGACGTCGGATTTAATTATAGTTATGTTAACTTGACTTGGTGTATAAGTGTGCTTTGAGAAAATAAGTGCATGTAGAGTATTGGTTGTTGCAGTTGGTTATAGTTACTAAGAAGATAGTTCATCACTGGTTAAGAGCTTGTGTGTTTGAGCTGAATTGTATGCCTACATAATCACATCTAAATGTGCTTCCATTGGGGTCATATAGTATTATTTTTTATATGGATTGGTTTTACCTACACAAGACCAAAGTATATTTTTATGACAATGCTATTGAGTGCCTAGATGATAATGGGGAGAAGAGAATCTTACAGGGAAAGAAGAAGCCTACATCGGTGAGGATGGTCATACCTATGTAGGCTAAGCATAGTCATAGACAAGGGTTGTGTAATATTTACATCCCATATTTCCAGTGATAAGGGGAAGGATGTTTAGGATGCATAAATATTCAAGTGGTACCTAGTCTTGCATCAGTTCCAAGATGTATTTCCAACATAGATTTCAGAGTTTCCTCCTCACAGGGAAGTGAACTTTTATATTGAGTTTGTACTAGGGGAAGCACCAATGTCAAGGGCACCTTGTATGATGAGTACTCTAGATTTAGTGGAATTGAATTTTCTATTGAAGGAAATGTATGAAAATGGGTACATTAGGCGAAGTGTATTGCCTTGCGGTGTACCAGTGTTGTTTGTGAAGAAGAAGGATGGTACTCTCAGGTTGTGCATTGATTACAAGCAGCTGAACAATGTGACCATTGAGAAAAAGTATACATTATCAAAGATCGATGACTTGTTTGATCAGTTGAAAGGAGCAACAATGTTCTCAAAGATTGATTTGAGATCAAGATACCATTAGGTACACATTAAATAAGAATACATCTACAAGACTTCTTTTTGGACCAGGTATGGACATTATGAGCTTTTTGTAGTTCCATTTGGATTGAATAATGGTCTAGATACTTTTATCTACTTGATGAATAGTGTGTTGTGTCATTAACTAGAAAATTTTATGAATGCATTCATTGATGATATATTGATATATTCTAATAATGAGGAAGAAAAGTATGAACACTTAGCATCAATATTGAGATTTCTAAGACAACATCAATTGTATGAAAAACTTAGAAAATTTAGTTTCTTTCAAATAGAGGTAGATTACCTGGGGCATGTGGTTTCCAAGGAAGACATAAAAGTGGATCCAAAAATGATAAGAGCTATCGTGGAATGGGTAGCTCCTAGAAATGTGGATGAGGTCAGATCATTCATGGGGTTAGTAGGTTATTATAGTAGGTTCATAAGGAACTTCTCATGGATTGTATATCCTATCACATCATTGCAGTGAAAAGGAAAAAAAAATGAATGGAAAAAGGAATGTGTAGCAAGTTTTGAGCAGTTGAATTAGTTGTTGAAAAATGCCCCAGTTCTAAAGATTGCAGATCTGGTACATAGATGCTTGCAAGAGAGGATTTGGTGGAGTATTGATACAGGAGGGACAGGTGGTCTATTATGATTCAAGGAAATTAAATGAGTAGGAGCATAATTATGTGACTCATGAACTTGAGTTGGAAGTGATCAGTCATGCATTGAATATGTGGAGGCACTATCTTCTTGGTAGGAGGTTTCTATTGATGAGCGATCATAATGGGTTGAGGTACCTATTTGAACAACTGAATATGAATGCCAGGAAAGATAGATGGTTGGCCACCCTTAGTGGGTTTGAATTTGAGATCAAATACATTAAGTGAAAGGAGAACACGGTTAAATATGCTCTTAATATAAGAATACAAGTAAATCATATAACAGTTACGAGTTCTTATGAGATAGATTTACATGACTAGATCTTATATGAAGGACAATACAATGACATTTACCAAAAACTTAAGCACGAGTTATAGTAGGGTATGGGTGAACATGATGTGAACTATTGTCTCATAGCAGATGGCTTGGTCAGATTTAGGGATAGGGTCTATGTGCAAGATGACAGTTAGATCAAGAAGCTTATGTTGAGGGAGTTTCAAGTCAAGCCATATTTAGGTCACCGAGGATATCAAAATACCTTGACAATGGTAAAGAAGTTGTACTATTGGTTGAATTTGAAGAAGAATTGGTAGAGTTTGTTGATAAATTCTTGGATTGTCAGTAGGTGAAAGCTGAGTGTAAGCACCCAACTAGTTTGTTACAACCTATTCCAATTCGAGAATGGAAATGGAGGTCATTTCCATGGATTTAATTATAGGATTTCTGAGGACATCAAAGTAGCATGATTTTGTCATGGTTTTGGTTGATAAGTTGAGCAAGGTAGGTCACTTCATTCCAGTGAAGACTACTTATTCAACTAGTGAGGTAGCATAGGTCTTCATCTAGGAGATAGTGAGGTTTCATGGTGTTTCAAAGAATATTGTGTCAGAAAGAGATGCTAAGTTCACTTCTAGGTTTTGGAAGGAGTTATTTTCAGGTTTAGGTACAAAGTTAGCCTCCAATACAACTTATCATCCATATACAGAGAGAGTCAACAATATCCTAGAGGATATGTTGAGGATGTATGTGATGCATCAATAGTGGAAGTTGGGGGAATATCTTCCACTGGTTGAGTTTTCTTACAACAATGGTTATAAAAATTCACTGAGGATGAGTCTGTTTGAGGAAATCTGTGGGTGAAGTTGTAATACTCCCATCAGCTAGAGTGATCCAGTGAACATGGTACCTATTGGACCAGACATGTTGGTAGAAATGGAACATGAAATGTAGGTTATCAAGCAAAATCTAAAGCGACATAGGATGGGTAGAAGAGTTATGCAGACCAGAATAGGGAATTTAAGGAGTTTTAGGTTGGGAAACATGTGTACTTGCACATGAAGCTCAAGAACAACTCCTTGAGGATTGGGTCATGTGAAAAGTTGGCATCTTGGTATTGTGGGCCTTTCGAGATCCTTAAGATGATTGGATCAATGGCCTATCAAGTTGCACTACCTCTGATAGTGAAAGTCCATGATGTTTTCCATGTTTCAATGCTTAAAAGATATGTAAAGGATGTTTATCATGTGATTGATTGGTCTATATTACAAGTGGATCTAGAAGGATAATTCCAGTTGAAACCTCAGTGCATATTACAACAGAAACAACTCATGGTTCATAAGTGAGCAATCGAGCAAGTTAAAGTGTAGTGGAAGCACTTTGGGCTAGAAGAATCTACATGGAAAATGGATGATTAGATGTGGGCTATATACCCTTCATTATTTTCTGGTGGAGGAAAATTTGTTTTTGGTATATGTACATATTTATGTATGGCTGATATATTAAATACCACAATGAGTTGTGCTATAAATATCTAGAAAGTGGTATGGTTTTCATGTTTCGCATGATGGTTTTTTCTTTTGAGTAGGTTTTTCATTATAAATAATGCAACAAGTTGGGTTATAAAGCTCCATAGGTAATATGTTTTTGGTTTTTAGTGGTTTTTCTAGTTGTAGGTGTCATTGAACACTAAGGGCAGTGTTCCCCTAAGGGGGAGGGGTCTATAACAACCACAGGGTAATAGTTTATGTGATAAAGTTAATAAAGACAAAATAAGACCAAGGTTATGGGACACATATTCCAAGATGAATATTTGGCAAAGCATCTTATTGGGCATCATGTGATGTTTATTATGCCTAAGGGGAAATTGGCAAAGGATTTGGAAAAGGATTTGAAAAGACAAAGAGGCATATATTGGAATTATATTTATCAAAATGATGTAAAATAGTAGAAATGGAAGGTGAAAGGTCAGAGGTTACATGTGAGGAGGAAATTGAAGGAAAATAGAGGAAAAATGAAGAAATTAGTGGCATCAATAATAAAAACACATCAATGCATCAACATGGGGACCTTTTTTGGTTCAATTTTGGAATTATTCTTAGAGAGGAGAAGAGAACCAATAGAAGGAAAGAAAGTAAGAAAAGGAAGGAAAAGGGAAACAAAGGAAAGAAAAGGAAAGAAAGTATCAAGCAAGGAAAGGTTGGATCAAGTGGCTCTAGTGAGAATACCTGTAGGTAATAGGTTGCATGTATGATTTCCTAGCTGGTTTCATCATGCATGGTATATGCATGTGTGTATTTGGTTCATTTGTTATCATTGACATGGGTTTTTTTGAGTTTCAGTAGTGGTTTTACCCTTACCTTGCCATTTCCCGATAGCCATGGTGTGATTGGATTCATTCTTGGTTGAGCTTTGGATTGACAAAAGGTTTTCGATCCAGGTGAGGTAGTCTCAGGAAAATACCAAGGGTTGAGGATGGAGATGGTTTTCTTTGGGAAGCCTTCAACGGATGCGTGGAGATAGGAAAATTCCTCAGGGGATAGTGAAGGAATTCTGAGGCATCCAAGTTCGGTTTGGTTTTGTGATCTCGTGACCGATTTAGGTGAGATCATGGTAGTGTGAGGGTGGAGGTTGTTTAACCCATAGAATCCCTTAGTTGCTTACTTATTGATTTATCCCATGAGATCCCAAATTAATACTTGGAATATGGCATGAGGGTGATTGGCTGAAAGAAATATTTAGTTCAACCCAATCTATGGTTAGGTGGTATATGGAAGTCCTTGATTTGGTTTTCTTTTCATATGTTAATAATATCTAAGTTCCTCATTGTATATTATGAGTAAATGAAGTTTTATTATGTGGCTTTAATGGTTGTTCTATCATTTCTATTTATCTAGTTATATGATGGATATAAGCATGGTTTATGATAGATCCAAGTTAAGGCTCTTATCATGTTTGATTGATAAATGAATGATTAATGAATGCATGACCTAATAGATGTTAATACAGTTATAAGAGGTTATTAGTCCTTGGTAAACGTCAGATAAGTTTCATATCTCTATGTTCATGTATGCATTCATGACCTATATATCTTGTGTTCTCAATGTGTTTTACGAAATGACTATCATGGTTAGACTGTGCTAGGTGAATTCCTTCATTAGGTTTTTTGTTAGAGGTCTTGTATTTGTGTAATTTATCATTTCTATAAGTTTCATTAAGTTTTTGGTAGAGGTATGGATCCTAGCCCTTAAAAAGTGGCTCAGATCATGAGGTTGTTGACACAAAACTAAGTGAAGAAGACTGCATTCACTCAGACGCAAGCATGTGGGAGTGAATAGAGGGTTCTAGTCACATGGAGGTCTTTTCATGGGAGAGAATGAGGATCAGGGAAAATTTTAAGAACACCCCCTAAATTTATAAGTATAATAAATGGGCGAATCTTCATGGTATATAGGAAAAATGGAAGGCGATTTTATCAATAATATAAGATGTATATATAATTTTTTGGCGAATCTCTCAACAGTCATGGCGAATATTTTACTCAATAAATCAGTCTTGGTATTACCATGGGTTATCATAAGTTTAATTCCCCCATTTAAATAGCCTACATTCTAGGTGAATACCATGGGTCAATACCATGTGCCATTTTGGTGAATACCATGGGTCAATACCATGTGCCATTTTGGTGAATACCACGGGTCAATACCATGTGCCATTTTTATTTTTATTAATACTAATATTAGGGTTAATAATGTTTTTTTTCCATGGTATTAATAACAATCTAGTCCATGGTATTTGTCCCATATTATTTTGCCCATAGGTTTTACCTAAATATAAAGCATTTTTGAGTGTTCGTAAATATAAGGTGACTTATGGAGTAAATATAAAAAAATGTTTTATTTGTTTACCATACCTCTCTCTTATTTATATTTTTATTAATTTACTATACCTCTTTTACAAATATGGTATTTGGCCCATAGGATTCACTTAAATAAACCTCTTTCTTGAGCCTTCCTCTTTCTTGAGCCTTCATAAATAGAAGGAGGATTATGGACTAAATATAAAAGAGGTTTTATTTATTTACCATGCGTCTAGTTTATTTATATTTTTATTTATTTACCATACCTTTGAGTAAGTATAAAAAGATGTTTTATTTATTTACCATACCTCCACTTTACTTGTATTTTTATTTGTTTACACCCTTGCATGTATATAAGGTGACTTATGGAGTAAATATAAAAAATGCTTTATTTATTTACCA
>APFE031172006.1:36311-52117 GCA_000404065.3 Pinus taeda | reverse complement strand
TATTCTTGAAAATGGGCGAATGGATTCACTTAAATAAAACCTATTCTTGAAAATGGGCGAATGGAAGGTTCTAACTCCTAATTTCAAGGGCTAAATTTACCTTTTTTACCCTGTCCCTTAATAAAAGGTGGGCTATTTGAGGTGATTTGTAAAAATGTACTATGATACAAAATATTCGCCCACTAAAAATTTAAAACCCCTTAATTTCGCTAAAGGGCGAACATTCGCCCCTAAAATTTTCTATGATGAGGATCTAGGTTAGTGAAAACGAAAGTTAACTCAAGGTTGGGAACCTAGAGTGGTTGGTTAGATCCTAGTGGTGCTTAGCACCTTAGCAAAGTTAGTAAGGTCTTTTTTTTCTGGCTCCATTTCCTTAAGGTTATCTGTAGAAAATCTGTGATCGGTTAACCCAATAATGCAATATAAATCAAAGCAGAATACTATAACTTGCTTCTACCATCAATTTGTGGAAGCTTAAAAATCGAGCTGAACAATATAACCATAAGAAGAAGAAGCAATAGCACAATACACATGAAAATACTTTGGGGAAAGTCTCAGATAAAAAACCCCACACTATTGTATTATTATAGATGGTGGAAATACATAGGAACTATACAAAGCCTTAGCTCTCGTAGCTAGCCAGCTCTTAGTACAATCCTCACATATGCTCATAGGCAATCTTGGCTTCTCTCTAGCCTTCCTCTCTGCCCTCCAAGCTCCTATTTCTTTGTATTTTTTCTTGTGGATGATTAGCCTATTACCAAGTGGAAAAACAAGCCTTCAAAACTACACAATCCTCAAGGAAGAATCCTTGAATGCATGAATGATTTTTCTCCATGAGAAAACACATGCAACTGATAGTACACTGTTCTTGAACATTAGTCTCAACTAGGTCTTTCTCGGAATATGCATGCACGAGCTTCTAATGAGGGAATCTTTAGTTAACTGGAGTAGCACTAGTTGAGTGCATTAATGCATCAACTGACTATTAACTCACTATTAGTTCCTCAAATAGTTTGGAACTAATTTAACTGGACTTAACTCAGTAAATTGAGTTAACTAATTACAACTCAAATATAACTCAATCTTATCTCCTTAATTTAGAAGACTTCTAACTTGAATTTATCCAGCTAATTAATTATTTATTTGCAAGTAGATGTTAAGACTAAATTCAATTTTACTTCACAATTTAATTCAAGGACAAATTAAATTGGAATATTCTTGTTGCCATATTTCAACATTCCCTCTCAACAAGAAAGGGATTATTTTCCACCCTGATCCTGTCTCTATGGAACTCAAATTTACACTTTGACAATGCCTTTGTCAAAATGTCAGCATCTTGCTCCTCTGTCAAAATATACTGTAGAAACATGATCCTTCTCGCTACACAGTCTTTGTGATGATGATACCAGATGTTGATGTGTTTGGACCTATCATGAAATACTCGATTCTCAAAGAGTTTGATACATATCTGATTATCACACTAGATCACAGTTGGATCCATCCTCTGATCAAACAAACCAACTAGGATTTTCTACATCTAGATGGCCTCACATGTTGCTTGACTTGCAGCCATGTATTCTACCTCTGCTGAGCTGAGTGCAATTGACCTCTGTTTCTTGTTGTACCAAGAAACTGCTGCTTACCCAAGGTTGAAAATCCCTCCTTATGTTCTCTTCTGATCTGATGGACTCCCTACCAATCTGCATCAGTGAAGCCATGTAGCTTCACGCCCTCTGTCCATTTGTACCATAATCCATACTAAGATATACCTTTGAGGTATCTCAATACATGATTTTTCACCTTCCAAACCATCGCTTGACTCATCTGGTTCACCACATAGCACAAATCTGGTCATGTGTTCATTACCCACAAGCTACCTATACATAGTAGCATCTACCACTTCTCTTGAAGTAGCAACCTCCTTCCTCAAATTACCTATTAGAGGAGTCTGCATGGGCCTGCACTTCTCCATGTGGAATCTCCTGAGTATCTCGTTGGCATACTTTCCTTGAGACACAAACAACTCCCCATCCTTCTACCACACTTCCATGCTAAGGAAGTAATGCATGAGACCCATGCCTTTCATCTTGAATTCTCTTGTAAGGTCCTCCTTGCAAGGCATGATCAACTGCTCATAACCAGTCAATATGAGACCATCAACATAAAGTACGATGATCAACAACTTACCTTTCACCATGATGTGGTATAGGTTCGCATTCACTTCTCTTTTTGAAGCCCAACCTAGTGAAGTAGTTGTCTATCCTAGCATATCAAGCACGAGGTGCTTGATTCAGCTTGTACAACGCTCTCTTGAGTCAACACACATGCAACTCACGATCAAAGGTCTCAAAACCTTTTGGCTGCTCTATGTAAACCTCTTCCTCAATCTGGCCATTAAGGAATGCAGTATTCACATCCTTCTAATGGATCTTCCAACCCATCTATTCTGATAGTGCCAACATAGATCTGATAGATGAGTACCTTGTGACAGGAGAAAAAGTCTCATCATAGTCAATCCCCTTGAATTGTGAAAAGCTACGGGGCAACAAATATTTCCCTATGCTTCTCCACACTACCATCAACAGCTTGCTTTACCTTGTAAATCCAATGAGAACTCACAATTGACTTGTTCTCCAATCTCAGAACCACATCCCAAACATTTTTATGAACTATGGAGTCATACTCCTCTACCATAGCATCAACCCAAATCGGCTGCTGCACTAATTCCTTAAAGGAATATGGATTGGTCTCAACACATTCCCCAACAAGGGCCATGTATTCATCGTACCTCTCAGGTGACCACCTCTGTCTGCGCTAAGAACATGGTGCTGCCACATTCTCTTTCACATCCTCCAACAATCTATTAGCTTCTCTTGTGCGCTTTTTTCCATCTCTAGAAATATACCGATGAGTCAAAGATCCTGAAGTGACCCACATCTGGTCTCTTATCGGAGAAAGCTTCCTCTAGTATCTTCATCCCAAGTATGTGATGCAAGCTTCTATTATGAAAATAGATTGTTGTGTTGCATGCCTTAGCCCACAAGTGAAGTGGTAGGCCTTGGTCATGCAACATTTCCCATGCTACCCCTACAATAATTTTGTTCTTCCTCTCAGCCACCCCATTCTATTGTGGGTTATGAGGTGCCATCAACTCTTGTTTAATTCCTTCCACTACACAGAATTCCTTAAACAATTGAGAAACATATTCTCCACGGTTGTCTCTTCTCAAGGCCTTGATCTTCTTCCCTAAGTCTTTCTCGACCAAATATTTGAACTCACAAGACTTTATGAAAGTTTGGTCCTTCTTCTGCATGAAATAAATCCAGCATTTATGAGAATAGTCATTAATGAAAATCACATAATGCCTTTGCTTCATTGTGGATGTCGTTGAGAATAGTCCACACAAATTAGTATGAACTCACTCTAACATAGCCTCTGCTCGATTGTATCAATCATGAAAGGAAGACTTTGTGTACTTTCCCAAGGTACATCCTTTTCATGTGTCAACTTGCTCAAGTTTACCTTTTGGAAGTCCTGTTGATATCTACTGCATTATCGTCAAAGCCCTATGAAGCAAAGGGCCCAACCACCTATGCCACAACTCACCAATGTCTTGGCTTTGCATCAATTTTTATTTCATACTCAATGTTGCACAATCATATACCTCTATTTTATAGAGATTATTCATCCAAATCCCTATCCTCTTAGTCTAACCATGGTTATGTGTCTTAGGAACACCTTTCCTTTATTGAAGACAACATTGTAGCCTTTGTCCTCCAACATCATTATCGATACCAAGTTCTTCTTCTATCCAGGCACATACATCACATCTGTCAAGGTGAGAGGAGCTCCATGCTCCCTCTAAAAAGAAATCATGCCCACTCCTGAAACAATATACCTTCCATCATCACCCATCTCTATGCATATCTTGAGGTATTTCTCCTCCAAGGCACTGAATAATTTTTTATCACATGTCATGTGGAATGAGGCTCCACTGCCAAGATATGAAACACAACCCATCATCGATGACACCATGCATGCGATGAGGGTAAATTTCATTTCAAACTAAGAAGCTAATGCCTCACCTTCCGATCCTTCTGAGGATCCCTTCTTGGACTTTTTCGATGGGCAATTAGTCGCATAATGTCCCATATTGTGACAATTAAAGCATCTTACTTTAGACATGTCACCCTTCTTCCCTCCATGAGAAGAATTCGATTTAAAATGGGAAGCCTTTCCCTTCCTTTTGCTCGCCTTACTTGCTAGGGTCAAATTTTCTTCATCATCATTCTTGGATGAAGAACCATCTCGTGTGCTCCTCCTGATCTCCTCCTGCATAAGATCCGACCATAGTTGTTCCCAATCTAGCAGTTTCTCCCTTCCATTCACAAAATCCTGGTAGCTATTCCAACTCTTTGGAAGGCCAAGGAGAGTGAGGCTCACCATATCATCATCGACAGTAGTTATTCCCACACTGCCAAGCTCATCTCTATAGGTGGTGAGCTTGTTTAGATTTTTGGAAATAGTATCGCCCTTCTCCATCTTGATTCTTCGAAGCTTATCCTTGAGTGTCAGTTTCCTTTGGTCATTACTATTCTGGTTGAGGTCCTTCAATATATTCCACATTGAAAATGGAGTATCCTTTCCATGGATATTTGAGACAATATGGTCTCAAACTCCCTCAAATATGATCCGTCTCACTTTTGCCACACACTTCTTCCACTCAGCCATATCTTGTGCATTATTTGAAGCCAACTTTGGGATTTTTTGATCAATGAATTCCTTCAAGCCATTGTCTTCTAATAAAGCCTCCATTGTATGTTTCCATGCTATGTAATTTGAGCTACCTTACAAATCATACTCAAGTCTCAAGCCATAGAATTCCATTCGCCAACCTTGAAGTATGATATGAATTTGATCTACACTTGCAACCCCAAACTTCAAAATTTGAATTCTCTTCTCAGTATACTATTCACAGCACCGATACCATGTAGAAAATATATGATAGGCTAACCTGATAATGCAATATAAATCAAAGCAGAATACTATAACCTACTTCTACTATCAATTTGTGGAAGCTAAAATATCAAGAAGAACAATATAACCAGAAGAAGAAGAATCAATGGCGCAACACACATGAAAAATACTTTGGGGAAAGTCTTAGATAAAAAACCCCACACTGTTGTATTATCATACATGGTGGAAATACATAGGAATTATATAAAACCTTAACTCTCATAGCTAGCCATCTCTCAGTACAATCCTCACAGATGCTCACAGGCAATCCTGGCTTCTCTCCAGCCTTCTTCTCTACCCTTCGAGCTCCTATTTCCTTGCATTGTTCCTTGTGGATGATTAGCCTACTACCAAGTGGAAAAAAAAGCCTTCAAAACTGTGCAATCCTCAAGGAAGAATCCTTGACTGCATGCATGAGTTTTCTCCACGAGAAAAAAAATTCAACTAATAGTACATTGTCCTCGAATATTAATCTCAACTGGGTCTTTCTCATAATAAACATGTATGGGTTTCTAATGAGGGAATATTTAGTTAACTCGAGTAGCACTAGTTGAGTGCATTAATGCATCAACTGATTGTTAACTCACTGTTAGTTCCTCAAACAATTTGGAACTAATTTAACTGGACTTAACTCAGTAAACTGAGTTAACTAATTACAACTCAAATACAACTCAATATTATCTCCTTAATTTAAGGGATAACTCTCACGTGACTTCAGAAAGACTTCTAACTTGAATTTCTCCAACTAATTAATTTAAAATAAATTAATTAATTATTTCCAAGTAGTTGTTAAGACTAAATTCAATTTTAATTCACAATTTAATTCAAAGACAAATTAAATTGGAATATTATTCTTGCCATATTTCAACATTATCTATGAGGTTGAGTCATGTCATAGTATCCCTCGACTCATGTTTACCCCAAGAAGGCTGGTTAAAGTGGGTAGATATGAGAGGTGGTGTTACACATCCCTCGCCAAGATGTATGCATTGGCGGGTTTGGAGTGGGTGTTATGGAAAAAGGGTGTGGATGGAGATGTTCCCATCATTTGATGAGAGGATTCATGTCTAGCCACATTCCCCTTCAATAGGTAGAATATGTGGACCATTCAAGTGTGGGCACTATTAATAGTGGTGCAAGAAGGGATTAATCCCATTATTTGATGTGAAAACTAATATCAGACCACACCTACCTTAGAAAGTAACATGTGATAGCCCCAAACACTTTTGATGGAAGGCACGGGATGGAGTTTCCCCTTCATCACTTATCTTGAATATTCATGTTGCACTGCTCCAGGAATGATGTCATTTCATTTTTATACCATGGTGTTATGTTGTGATGGCAAGATGGTAATATATATGTCTTAGGGAATGAAGATGAAAAATGTCTTTTAATGGAAAATTTCAATTGGGCCAAAATTTTGTATAACGTAAAATCTCGATTTTGCATGAAAGCGCTTGGTCCTATGGGATTCTTGTCATAGGCTAAGATGATAGGTGCGAAGTAGGACACACAAGGCTATGTGGAATCCATATGGATGGTGATGAGGACATGTGCTGACATGGCACCTATGTGGCATGACATGTGGTGGGTAAAATAATCCTAGTTGGATGGCTAAAGAGTTGATTTTTGGATGACATGTGGAACCAATAGAGGATTATAGTTATAGGGTTACATCATCGTAATTCCAGCATGACATCAGCAATAGGCAAGGAGACCGGGGACATGGCACTAAATTACGTGGATGCTAGGTGGTGCCAAACGTCATGCCAGATCAGAGCTAACAAAAGGTGCAATGTACAATAAAGGCATTAAGAAATGGGAAGGTTTCCATTAGTGCCTTCCATCTAATACCGAATGTGGAGTCCTAGATGGGAAACAATCTTGTAGGTAACATAAATGTTTATGATTTTTTATTCCAGTTTTGGAATGGCATTCACCTCTTGCCTTAGTGATATGACACGATGGTGCTAGGCCCACTGAAGTGGTGTGAGCCATGTTCTATTTTTAGCAAAGTAGAAGTTCTATTTATGCCATTCAAAATTTCCACATGGTGGTGCATGATGATGTGGCAAGGGTTTAAAGAGATAAATATTCCAATGGGCATAACTTTCAATCCTAGGGTTGGATTGAAATAAATTTTATATTGCTAGAATTCTCTCGAAGATCCAAACATGATGGTGGAATTTACTTGGAGTTTTGATGAGGTTGGAAAAATAGGACTTTTATGACCCCAACTTCATAATATACCTTCAATATTGGGTTATTTTTTATGTAATACCTTCTATAGCTTGTTAAATTCCCAAGGGGGGAGGTTTTGTTACAAAGAGTTTATGGTGGATATAGGGTAATCAAAGGGTCTTTGAGGAGCTAAAGAATAATATTAGCCAGGAAACAATTTGGTATTGATGAATGAGGAAGGATCTTACATGGGGTTCCTCAATGATTGAAAACGTTGTGGAGAAGATTGGGTAGATCCATGTATAGTTGCATGCTACACTACAAAATTCGAAGGAAAAATATAAGTCCATGAATGATCAACATAGAACAAATAAGTCATTCAAGATGGGAGACAGTGTATTCTTATAGTTGAACAAGAAGAGGGTACAAGGTCCTAGTAAGAAAATTAAGTGTCTATGGTATGTTCCTTTTGAGATACTAGAAAAGGTGGGAAATAATTCCTATAGAATCAATCTACCCCCATATTTTAATTTACTTAGTTGTGAGTGTAGAGAATATAAATATCTATGAACCTTCAATCCTAGATCAAGAATATGAATATGTCCTACATTATATGGAGGATTTGGAATGAAATGATTATGTAGTGTTCATAAAAGACAGTTTTGCAGAAGAGGTCTAAAACTACAAGACAAGGGAAACATGACATTTGGCAAATTGGGTTGACATGACAACTTCTAAGCAAGGGTAAATGATACACCTGGGAGATGGTGGAGGGAAAATATCCTCACTTAACTTAGTAGAAGATTTTGTGGTTCAAAAACCTCCCAAAATATGGATGTGTGATCCATATTGGATCATTATATTGTTTCCCATCTATATTTATTCTTTTAGAGTGGAACAAGTGGAGGAATCAACTCACATAACCATTTTTCTTGGTGGTACCTAATTTGGAAAATTAAGGAATGAAAACTTCTAGGAGAATTTTGAGACATCAAAGGTCATATTTGCAGGTAAAATGTTTCCTCTTTGGCTTGGATCCTTTTTTTCCTATTCTGTACAAAGATATCTTTCCAATGCTATAAGAATAACCTCAATTGGAGTCTCTAAGGAAAACTTATGCCACTCGAAATTTCACATTTTGGTTCTGTCCACTATAATTCAAGGGCATGCCCTGTCAACCCTCATTATTCATAGAAAATGGGACGGTCATGTGATCACGATGAAGAAGACTCTAGAAGAGTTCATATTGTAACTCTAATTAAGAGTTGGAGGAGTCAAACCTAGCCACTAGTAGGCTATCAATACGTGTAATAACCATGCCACTAGGAGGAAAAGGGGTTCCATTCTTTTGGAGTGCATCTTGTTCCATAAATGAGAAGAGTAGCCATGCGAGATATAGAGAGTGCAAAGGGAGAGGATTTTTGCACTATAGTAGTTTGTAGGCCACAAGCCTTACTTTTTTGTACTTGTACCCATTTTATTTTTAGAGAAAGAGAGCAGAGTGGCCTCACCTTCTATCTAAGTTTTTTCCAAAAGGGTTTCCTAGGATATATCTTGTGTTAATTATGGTTTTGTGATTTTTGATTTCACTGTTATATTTTCTCTAAATAAATATAATTTCCATGCATACACAATAAAAAATATTTACAAATCCATAAATCTTCCTAGTATGAAATTTCCTGGAAGATGTACCAAAAACCCTCACTTAAGTCACTAGGTGACAAGTGACCCTAACAACAAGTTAATGGCCACTGTAGTTCTAGATCTGGAACACAAATGGAAAATTTTTAGTAAAGCAAAACTAGATCCAAATCAAATAGTAGTAGAATGATATGTCCAGAATAATAACCCAGTGGAATGACAAATTTAAACAAATAAATATTTATTGATAACAACTGGTGAAGGAGATCTATAGATTGGTCTATAAGACCCCCTTCATGGGATGGGTCCTTTGATATCCTTAATGCTTTAGAAATATATTCTCTCCCTCAATTGCATTAAAAACCCAAACAAAGTGAAGAACTGAAGTGGGAGCTCAAGAAAAAATGTCGATAATCTTGATGATGGGGAATAATAAAATATTATTAACCAAATTCAGATCTAAATACTTGGAATACTTTATTATATTTATTGGAGAGGGAAAAGGAATTTAAAATGGTTAAATTCCTTTATTTATAAATAATTAACAAATAAAATGATTTATTAACTATTTCATGAGAAACAAGAAAGGTGTGAAATCAAAATAATTATGAAATAGTGATTTAATAATTATTCTAATAACAAAAATGAGGAAATTAAAATAAATAATGATTTATTTAAACATTCCTAAGGAATTTAGTCAAATGTGTCCAGGAATAATTATTTAATAATAATTCCCAGAGAAAATTCTATAAATAATGATTTATCTAATTATTCTCATGGGGTTTTGTTATTTAAATCAGAAAAGAATTTAGTAAAAGTGGTTTACTAAAGTAGTTTCCATAGTGAAAGTGATTTTACTATAGTAAAATTAAATCCACTTGGCACATTTCGATCCACCTAGTTAGAAATGGCTAGGTGATCATATTTCGGTGATAACATATTTCCCCCATACGTATGACTGTTTGGAGAAAACTGTATGACCGAAATATGTTGTAGATTATACTTCCACAATACACCAAAAGGTTAGTCAGAGAGAGAGAGAGAGAGAGAGAGAGAGAGAGATCTAAAGCAAGTCAAGGATGGACAAATAATAGAGGGAGCGAGACCTACAATACTGATAGTGATGGGCCTCATCATTGGGTAACTATATGGACCTTAACTCACCTCCTAGCTTAGTCAAATCAAATCTTCTCACAATTTATTACATATTTTGATTATATTTTGTTTAATGAGATGAGTCAAAGTGAGATATTATGCGTAGTGGACTAATGTGCATTGAATGCAGGTTCGTGAGTGAAAATCAGGGAATTTTGGCTAGATTTAGGGCTGAAACTCAAATGAGACAAGGAAGAGACATCGTAGGAGGTAAATCATCCTCATTTACTCCTCCCTCATTCGAATATTGCTCCATTAATCACACTAGCTCGAAGTACAAGTAGCCAAGTCATGGAGATCAAAAGGCATTCGAGCAAGTGACAGTTAAAGAGTTAGTTTATCTTGAGTTTGGGAGACAAGCCTCCCTAGATTTAAGGAAGCCATTGGGGACTTCAGTTGTATAAATAAATAGGCCTAGAGCCTCATTAGGATTTGAATTTTTCTATAAAAAACACTAGTCATTTTCGAGTTCAAGACTTGTGGAAGACATTGCTATGTAATTTTCTGTTTTGATAATGAGAATGAGCATTTCCTTGATCTAGCACTGAGTTAACTCAGAGGGCTGAAGCTCTTGGGTTAGGGCCCAACCCTAGTAGCAAAGGCTCATATTCTTGTATTTGTATGCTTAGATTGATTTCATAGCTCAATGGTTGAATTGTCTTTAGGATTATTCCACTGCAAGTAGTGTATATTTGATTAGTTTGCGTATTAGATTGCTTCCATTTGTTTTTTATGTTAGCATTAGTTTAGAAGAGATGAAGGAACCTCAAAAAGATGTCTATAGGTGTTTTGGCCTCTCTTCTTCCTTTAGGGATCATGATTTGAGGAAAGAACTCCTATGCAGCCCCAAAAAGATAGAATTCTAGTTTCTCATGGAATTTAGGGTTTTCTGTACTTAGGCCAGCATTTGATTAGTTTGCACGACTAGGATTTAGTTATGATTTCCTCCATATTTAGCCTTACATTATATCTCATCAATGATTCCATATTATTCTACAAATTTTCTTCATGCATGAAGTAGACAGTTAGCTCATTAAAATGTGTTTTCCTAGATCATTGAAATTCTTCTTGTTTACATGATTTTTGGGTAAATGTTAATGTTTGATGTAGTGCAAGTCTTTTAGAAGTACAAATATATCTCATAGTCAACAATCTCCTTCCAACTTCATCCATCCATGATCATTCCTAGTTTTCACTAAAAACCTCTCCAATTTCATCATTTCACAAGGAAACTTCTCCAAACTTGTTGAGAAAATCTAGCCATCTCCCAACTTTGGTTTTGAGTTATGGAGTGATCCTAGGTATTTACTTGCCTCATTCCATTCACTAACCATCTTCCCTAAGCCTTCCATCACCTTCAACACCCATCATTTTTCTCTCGGCTGTATTTGTAGAAATACAGGGAATCCTGTAAGTTTTGAGGACATCTTGTAGGTTTTCCTATAGTGGCCTATTTTGAGACTGAATTGGGGGAAAAACCTCTAAGAAGCTAGAAAATGTCACCTACTAGTCTTCCTAATCTTCCAACCATTCCCCAGCATCCCTAAGCCAGCTACCACATCACCAAAAGAGATTAGCTTTCACACTTTTCCATAAAAATGATAGAAAGAAAAACATATTTATTTTAGTCGTTTACATGCACAGTAGTAGAATGTTTGATGTTTTGAATTTGCATGATTAGGATAGTAGGATTGCATAAATTTTAACTTAGCATTCTTTTTGAAGCATAGGCTCTTAGCAGTTAGTTAGAAAATGGTGTGTTTTTAGCATTTGATTTTAGTCTTCTTCCTTACTGCAGTAGACAAGCTTTCTTTTAGAGTAGATTTCTCTTTCTCTCATGAGTAATCAAGCTTCTTCTAAATCTATAGAAGTCTGGCTTGAAAAACCCTAGTGGTCTATCGCTAGTTGAGCAGTGAAAAAGAGCAGACCCATCACTTTACTTGTGTATACAACACTATCACCTCCAAGTTTGTACAAACCTTAGGTTGATAAAGTAATGTTGGTAGCCCCAGGAGTTGCAGCATTCTTGCTACAATACTAGTGCCAATCACTTTTTGGCACCTTTGCCAGGGAGGTGTCTGAGTAATATCTAATTACTTCTTTCTTCCTTTCTTCCATTTCTTGTTTTTGATATTTTGCTATTAGTTTCATTTCTGCAAGAGTAATTTAGTTTGCTTTCTTTTCCATTCTGCATTCTTTGCTTTCCTTTCCATTCTGCAAGTAATATTTCATTCAAGAAGTTAGTTTTCATTCAGTCAGTTAGTTTTCATTCTATCTGTAGTTACAATTATGTCATTAATTTCAAAGTTTTAAAAAAGACACAAAACAAAAACAAAAGCACTTCTTTCATGCCTCGTAGGAATAGGGATACCTTAGGGAAATTTTTGCCAAACACACCCACTGCTTCAAACTGCCAACATTCCCTCTTCTTCGGTGGTTGTGAACTGGAGGAACCTTTAGGTGAGCAACCAGAGATATTTCAAGAGCCTACAAGGGAAGAAGAAGAAGAAGAACCCATTCCTACTAACCCAATGGCTGAAAATGGAAATGACAAAGGAAATAGAGAAAGAGTTGAGGGTGCCTTCCCCATTCGGGAAACCAATGGGGATCCTAAGATGAAGAATATATGCCCCTCTTCCCTTCCTCATTTCCATGGCTTGACCTCAGAAGATCTAGACACTCTCTTGTTTGAGTTTGTTGTCATATGTAGAACCTATGAATACACTAATGACGAGCAGAAGTTGAAACTATTCCCATCCACTCTCAAGGATGCAACTTTGCGCTGGTTCATGGGTTTACCTGGGGATAGCATCACAACTTGGGCTCATATGCACCAATCCTTCCACAACAAGTATTGAGACTACTGTTGGTCTAATGAAACTAAAGAGGAAATTTTTAGGATGACCTTAGGACATGATGAATCCCTAGAGGATTATGAGGAAAGATTCCAACTTAGCTACAAAAGGGCCAGGTGCACACTTGACCCTAGCTCACTGAAGCTAGTCCTACTTAGAGGGGTAAGGGAAGATCTTCTAGATACCCTAAACTTTTTAGCCGAAGGGGACATCTAGGGCAGCTATGAAAAATGGTAGGGGTGGTCAACCTATGGTCAGTCCATCCACTTCCAATACATCTATCAAGGGTGAAATCGGAAACATGTTGGACGATTTCAAGAGTGAGATGTTCCAAACCATTTCCCTACAGATGGACACTACGCACATTAAGAGAAAACAGGAGGAAACAAAGAGAGCCTTAGCCATTTTCTACCCTAGATGCACCAGGAGGCACCCTAGGAATGAATGTCCATTGAATTCGATTGAAATCTGCTCAGTCTGTGAAGAAAACCATTCCACAGACAAGTGGCCTTCTCTACTTGGACTAAAATTTGTATATTAGGGATCTGAAGATGTGACCGAACAAATCTGCTACATAAATAAAAGGATACCTAATGGGCCTCGGCCATACCATCAGGGCATGCAAGGGTCATCCCATGCATATTACAACCCTAGCCAGATCACATACATTCCCTCTTGGGGCCCCCCTACTCATCTTCCTGGTCTACACCTCCTCCTTTGTCCTTTGCACCTCAGTATCATTCCCAGCCAACCAGCCAGTCATTTCAACCATATGCTCCACCACAGCCTTAGTGGAATGCATCGCCCCAGGGGTGGAGGCCCCCATACAACAATGCTCCAACCTTATTTCCTTCACCACCTGCTCAGCTGAAACTTTTACAACTTGCTCCACCTAAACAACACCAAATTCCTGCCTAACCAAATTCAAACTCGAACAACTGACATGCACAACAAGTATGTAGTGGAGAGACATCCTATCCTGCTTATGATATGGAGATTTAGGAAAACAACCTCAAATCTGGGAGAGTACTCCCAAACAACTAACCTCTACCTTCACCTAGGGATGTTGAGGAAGAAAGAGAGGAAAGCATGCCTAAAGTAAATCCACCGCCCTTTTCTAAGAGATTAACCCAACCACTACAACCTACCCTAGAAGAGACTGAATTTCTGGGAGAATTGAAAAATCTGTGTCAAAATTCCACTTCTCTAAGATATAAAAGATGTACCTATTTACAAGAATTTGATTAAGGAGAAGTGCTTCAAGCATCCTGGGAGGTGAAAAAGAGATTCCCCTACCATTAATGTCATTTGACAACTGTCCGACTTAATGTTGGGGCAGGCAATTTGTCCAAATTATTTGGACCTTGGAAGCCATGTAGTAGATGTGCACATCAATGGAACCATTGTCCCACACACTTTGATTGATCTTAGGGCTACCATTAATGTGATGACCAAGGACACCATGCTCAAGCTCAACTTCCAGGGTTCATTAAGAAAGACCACAACAGTCCTGCAACTTGTAGAACGCTCCACAGTAACCCTTGATGGGATTGTAGAGGATGTGATGGCCTCCATTGACTCTTGGGAGTACCCTACAAATTCCTAGTTCTTTAGCCTAAGGCCAAGCTTACTGGTTATCCTCTCATCCTTAGGAAGCCCTGGTTACCCATTGTCGATGCCTTCATTAGCTACAGGGATGGAAATATGACTATAAAAAATGGGCATATGTCCAAGAAGTTAGTCTTATACTCTCCAGCTTAGCGATCTCTAGAACATGGCTTACATTTATGATTGGAAGAGGAGGAAGAAGATGAAGTTTATTCTGCACAACTCTACACCTTAGAAACAACCATGGGAGGAGGACAACCAAATGAAGATGATTTGATTGAACACATACTCCAAAGTCCAACTCCCAGTACATTGTCCTTAGAAGAAGTAGTAAAGGAAAACCAAAACAACCATCAGATTGATCTATGCTTAGCTTATTCCAACCCTACCCGTGTCAAAACCATAGAATTCTGTCATGAGAGAACTTTGAAAATCAACCCATCTCCTTTTGTTCACCAAAAAGAAAAGTTGTGCAACATGCTAAAGGGACATCTGGATGCCTGTTCTTGGAGTTACAAAGAAATGAAAGGAGTGCACCGCTCGGTGTGTACTCACCACATTTATATCAAAGAAGGTTGCAAACTAGTCTGAAAACCCCAAAGGAGGATGAATCTAGCTCTCAAGGATATAGTCATAGAAGAACTACAAAAGCTACTAGATGAAGGATTCATTTACCCTGTCTCAGACAATGAGGGGGTCTCTCTTTTGGTGTTGGTTCCAAAGGAAAAAGGTAAGTGGAGGATTTGTGTCGATTATAGAGAGTTAAACAAAGACACAAAGAAGGACCATTTCCATCTACTTTTCATTAGCTAAGTGATAGATGGTGTGGCAGGGAAAAAGTTTTTCTCTTTACTAGATGGGTTCAACGGGTACAAGCAAATCCATATTAACCTGGAGGACCAGGATAAAACCACCTTCACTTGTCCTTGGGGTACTTTTGCTAATAGGGTCTTTCCTTTTGGCCTATGCAATGCTCCTGCCACTTTCCAGAGAGAAATCCTGAGTATATTTGTTGAGCTAGTCCATGATGTAGTAGATATTTATATGGATGATTTTACACCTTATGGGTGTGATTTCCAAGATGGTCTGTCCAAATTAGGTAAGGTGTTGAAAAATGTAGGTTTTAACCCCATACAGAAATTACCTACATACAAATTCTAAATCACAAAAAAATAAACAATGCGAGAGTATAACACAGAAAAACACATATGCACAAAGATTTTCCCCTGGATCCCAAAACCGGGACTACCAGCTTGATTTTTCATTATGTTCATTTCAATGTTACAATACATATTTATATATGCCGAAGCATCCAATACCATGGACCGAAAACCATCGCGTCCAAAA
>APFE031172006.1:0-33046 GCA_000404065.3 Pinus taeda | reverse complement strand
GCAGGAATATGCAGAACACCCGGAAGGGTTCTAACCCTTCCACCTTGCAACTTCAACTTTACTTTTCCGCGACCAATGATTCTAGCCTTCCTATCATCTCCTAAGAAGTCATCACCACCATCGTATTTCTCATACTCGCAGAACCACTCTCTATGGGGAGTGAAGTGAAAGGATGCACCTGAGTCAATCAACCATGCCTCATGATCTACATGTGTACTTGAAGAAGCCAAGTACACATCCCCACCTTCATCTGAGGTGGTTTTTACCTCCGCAGAAGGAGCATCATCAGATCCCTTTCCTTTATCAGGAGATTTAGATTTACATTCCCTTCTAAAGTGCCCTTCCTTTCCGCATTTCCAACACACCACCTTTGTAGGTTTTCCTGGAGACTTAGATCTCCCTCTAGATTTAGATCCCCCACTCGATGACTTATTTTTGTTTCTATTTTCGGACCTTCCACATACAAACAAGGCATCACCATTCTGGTTGTCCATATTTTTCTGTCTCATCTCCTCCGTCAGCAAGGCTAACACTATTTCATCAAACTGCAAAGCAGTTGCATTGCTACCTATTGCAATAACCAGACTATCCCACGAGTCTGGTAGAGAACACAACAAACTGATGCACTTATCTTCATCTGAAATTTTAATATCAACAGATAATAACTGACTTACCACAGTATTAAACGCATTCAGATGCTCTGTCACCGAGTCTCCATCTTTCATCCTCAAGTTATGCAGCTTTTTCCGCAGGAACAGTTTATTCACCAGAGACTTAGATTGGTACAAAGTCCCTAACTTGTCCCATAAAGCCTTCGCTATAACTTCCCCTGATACATTCAACAATACTGAATCTGAGACACACAATCATATTGTGCTCTTTGCCTTCCGATCCAACTTATTCCATTCTTCATCGGTCATTCCCGTTGGTTTAGTACCCGGATCTACCGCGATCCACTGATCTTTATCCACCAACAGATCCTCCATCTTGAGTTTCCACAACTCAAAACTCTAACCATTGAAATTCTCAATCTTTATCTTTCCGCTGCTCGCCATCTTCTTTCACCACCAGAATCGATCTCGCAGATCTCCCACTGAACAGGGTCTACCACAGGCCTGAGCAAAACCCCTAAGCAACAAAGGCGTCCCCTTAAAGCCAAAACAACTCTGATACCAAATGTAGGTTTTAACCCCATATAGAAATTACCTGCATATGAATTATAAATCACAGAAAAATAAACAATGTGAGAGCATAACACATAAAAACACATATGCACAGAGATTTTCCCCTGATCCCCAAAACCGGGGACTACAGCTTGATTTTTCATTATGCCTTCAATGTTACAATACATATCTATAACTTTTTTGTTTGAAGCACCAATACCATGGACCGAAAAATTATCCGTCCAAAAAACATGTGCAAAAAATCATGCATAAAACCATAGGTGGGTCGCCCAACCTACATAGGGTCCAAAACCAAAATTTTCCGGGGCGCTACCCCAGACCCCATAAAGTGGGGTTACGGGTACCCCTCAAACCCCTTGTTCACTATGTGGAAAGAATATAACACAACCCAACAAACAAATGCATTGAAATGAAACTATCTCTTAGTCCTGAAGAATGTGAGTTCTTGATGACTACAGGGACTATACTAGGTCATTCAATATCCCAGAAAGGGCCGTAGGTGGACCCAAACAAAATAGCTATCATCCAAAGGGTCCCAACTCCACAAGAGCAGAGTGATGTCAGAAGTTTCCTAGGTTTAGCTGGATAATATCAGAGGTTTATAAAAGAATTCAGCAAGTTAGCCTCTACTTTATTTGGGTTGTTGGCCAAATACTTTGAGTTTGTATGGTCAAAAAGTTGTCAAGAGGCCTTGGATACCTTGAAGGAAAAGTTAACCACTGCACCGATTCTTTGAGGCCAAAATTGGGCCCTTCCTTTTCATATACATGTTGATGCTTGACACAAAGCCACGGGAGAAACTCTATGCCAAATAGGTGAAAAGTTTCCTTATGCCATTTACTTTATCAATAAGAATCTGTCAAAGGCCAAAATGAGCTACATAGTGTCTGAAAAGGAGCCCTGGTCTATTGTGTATTCATTGAAAACATTTAGGAATTACATTATAGGTTATCAAACATTTGTTCATACTAACCATGCAATAATTAAATATTTAATGAATAAACCTGATGTGAATGCCCGAATTATTAGATGGTTGCTTTATTACAATAGTTTGATCTAACTATTGTTGATAACCCTTGCTAGGAAAATGTTGTTGCAGATTTTTTGTCCAGATTAACTTTGCTTGCAGGTGAGGAAGGAATGGTTGATGATCAATTACTAGATGAACACTTATTCACCATTTCAATTCTCTCTCCATGGTTTGCTGACATAGAAAACTATTTTGTATCTACACAGTTCCCATCGAACTTTTCCTCCAAAGAGAAAATAAAGATAGTAAGGAAGAGTGCCCCATTCACTTGGATTAGGGGCAACCTCTTCAAAGTAGGCCCGGATCAAATTTTGAGAAGATGTGTTAGGGAGGAGGAAGTCTTTGACATCATTTTGACCTGTCATGATGGGCCTTGTGGAAGTCACTTTGCAGTAAAGAGGACAGCATTCAAAGTGTTACAACCTGGTTATTGTTGGCCCACTCTTCATCAGGATGTGAGAAGATACACTAGTCATTGTGATCGATGCCAAAGGATGGGAAAGCCTGCTCCAAGGGATGAAATGCCTTTGCAACCTCAAGTGACTTTCGAGCCATTTGGAAAGTGGGGCATGGATTTCATTAGACCTATTAACCCTCCTTCTAAGCAAAATTAGTACATCATTGTGTGCACTGAAAATCTAACTAAGTGGGCTGAAACCAAGGCTATCAAGGTAGAAACGAAGGAGGAGGTGGTTGAGTTCTTAAGGGAAAATGTCTTTTACAAGTTTGGGTACCCTAGAGAAGTAGTGACTAATCAAGGTAGCCAGTTTACATCCAACATGATTGAAGACTTATTAAGCCAACACAAGATCAAGCATAGAACCACCACTCCCTATCACCCACAAGCTAATGGAAAGTGGAGGTGACCAATAGAGTGTTAGAGGGCATTCTCACCGAATTGGTTAGCAACAGTAGAAAATATTGGGAATATAGATTAGTTGAGGCCACCCAGGCCTACAATACCACCTGGAATACCACCACTGGATTCACACCATATGAGTTGGTCTATGGGAAGAAGGCCCTATTGTCCATTGAATTGGAGTACAATCCATTAAGGATGGTAGCACGACTAGATCTAGATCTCAACGGTGCACAAAAAGAGAGACTACTCAATTTGAATGGGTGAGATGAGTTCAGAACGCAGGCCCTCTTACACACAGAGGTAACTCAAATTCAGAGGAAGATCTGGCATGACAATAACATGAAGGAAAAGCAATTTCAACGAGGTGATTGGGATTTGTTATATGATTCCATATGTAAATAATTTAAGGGAAAATTAAGGACTAGATGGTTAGGGCCTTATGTCATAGAGAAATGTTATGATAATGGTTCAATGTAGATTCGAACCATAGATGCAGAGGGCATTCCTTTACTTGTTAATGGGCATAGATTGAAAGTTTACAAGAGGCCATTGTCAAAGCAAGAATTCATTAATGGTATTAGAAAAACAATGATGGTGGTGGAGAAAGTCTCAGTTCCTACCTCTTCAAGCCATTGAGAAAAAGAAGAAAAAGGAAAAAAAGAGAAAAATACGGAGACTCGGGTGAAAACCTCCATGAGGTGCCTGAGTCCCATTGTTGGGCTGAAAACCTCTTGAAGTGGCCCAATGGTCTAAAAAAAAAAAAAAGAGAGAAATAAAAAGATCTCTGGTTGAAAACCTCTCTTAAGGAACCCAGGGAAACCAGCTATGATGAAAACCTCTTGGAGGCAGACTAGTTGTTTTCAGCAAAAAATTAAAAAATAAAAATAAAAATGAAAGGGAGAAAAGAAAAATTAAGAAAATATTGCTTGCAGGTCAGGAGGAGGATGATGAGAGAAACAATGGAGAACTAAAAGGGACCTATCCAGCTCATGTTTTATTTCTCTATTCATTATCCTTCATCATTCTATCATTCCTTCCATTTTTCCACTCATTTTCCTCAGCTTACAAGGGTTTTTTGTTTTCTACAGGATTCCCTAAAAACATATAGGATTCCCTAAAAACATACAGGATTCCCTGAAAACCTACAGGATGATCCTGTAGGATTTACAGTGGTTTGGGAATCCTAAAAGAAGTAATCCTAGAGCAAGGTAATGACCTACCCATGTCAAAAAATAAATCCCTACTTCACCATCTCATCACCATACCTCTCTCCACCAGGATCACCCCTCCATTCATCACAAAATCCAGTTTTAAAAAAATTACATTTTTCAAGGAAAAAACACAGAGGAAAGAGGGTGAAGATAGGGAGCAAGGGGACAACATTCGAAGGTTATTTTTCATCGTGCATAAATCCCTAGACCCCTTCTATACCCATACCAATCATCCTCATGTCCCAACTGTAGAAAATGATTAAAATTTTTGAGGGAGAAGCAGCTACAGGACATCCTATAGGCAATCCCGTAGCAACCTATCCCACAAGACAAAAGTCACATTTGTAGTCAGTTTCAAGCATGGTGATCCAAAGGTAGAAGAAGCTCCTCCAGAGCCTAGCAAAAACATTAGCATTATCATCATCAACACCAAGTACCTACACATCAAAGAAAATCATCAAAGGACAATAAAAAAGGAGGAGAAAATCACATGTAGCCAACACACAACAAAGACTTCATTTCTTCAACAAACTACATCAAGGTATCAATACTACAGGTAAATATCTTGCTTCCACTCTCTCATTTGCATAATGTGATCAAACAATGTAAAAGTTGTGAAAGAGTTGGTTTATAAGCGAAAGGTGCCTAGTTAACTTGGCCACCTTCGTTTAGTCAATGAGGACAAAGAAATTAGTCCTTCCACACGTGGTAGCATTCAAGTCAAGAAAAATAAGGATGAGGTCGAAAGTAGTTAAGCTACGGATGCCTAAAGTGGGAGTTGATTATGAGGTGAGGCGAATGATAATGTGGTAGTGGGACCAACGGTCCAAAAGTAGATATTTGTACCTCAGCTGCCAGCACACCACCTCACTCAAATCCTCTGGCATAGAAGCATTCACATTCTTGAGGCTCACACTAGAAAATTCACTCTTGGCCCTCAAGCAGCCACAAGAAAGGAAAATTTCATTTTCTTCCTACATAGGACCACCTACAGGATCCTACAGGAGATCCTACAAGATACAGTCAATAATTCTACAGGATTGGTAGTGAGCAGCTTTAGAAGGAAAAATAGAGGGTGGCTTTATCAATCAGTGTTAAGGAGGTAGGCTCTACATTTCCCCACATTTTTCCAAGTGAAAGGAACATAAAAAAATCTTCTAGTTTGTTGAAACTGATTGCAGTATAGGGGAACTGTATACACAAAAATTACAGCTAGATTTCCTCCTTCATTAAAATTTTGTATCATACGTCTACACTCCTCCATCCATAAGAGAAAATGACAAGGGATTTTTAATAGAAGGGAGCCCATCAACACCGTGAGGATTCATCAACACCCTCCTATGCTAAAGATATTCACTAGGCATAATTAGATGGGTTTCTTTGAGAAATTAAGGGGGTATGTTGATGAAGTAGCCAAAGATTTTTCTCTCTCCCTCATTCCACTGACTAGGACCCATGCCAGTGTTGTGGTGAGAGGCCTCTCCATATAACTCAACCCTGAACTCATGGGAAGAATTACCACACTTCCCTTAGGAGTGACTTGGAGAAAGGAGGATAAGGGAAATAGCCAAACTGCAAAGAAGAAATTCCTTTTAGAAGGAGAGGAGGCCATGGAAGATAAAAATGGAGTGAGGAGAGCAAGCCTACCCTATCCTTGGAATGATATTAGATACAACCTTATAAAGTATATGTCATGTGAAGGTAGGTACAGTGTGGTATATGGATACCACTTTAGGCTTCTTAAAGAATTGAAGTTTGGGGTAGACACACCTCCTCAACACAGGCTCAACATACCCTACTTCCTTCTTCAATTAATGATAAATAAGAGCATGAAGATGTAGGAAGGAAACCATAAATAGCTAGACCATCATGGATTAATTAGACTCATCATAGAATATGCCCTCCAACACCTCAGAATTCCTATCACATGGGCAAATTTCAGAGACATACAAATAGAGGGAGATACAAAAGTCCTTGAATATGACAAGAGCCTCACTACTAGTGAAAAATATGAAGAATAAATAGAGGAGGATGAAGGAGAAACTAAAAAAGAAGAATAAGAAATGGAGAGGGATAAAGAGAAAATAGATGAGGAAGAAGAGGAAGAAAAAGAGAAGGAAAGTGGTGAAGAGACAGAAGAATATGCCAAGGAGAAAACTGATGAAAAAAGTGAGGAACTAGTGGGAGAAGAAGAGGAGAAAGACACATATGAAAAGGGGAATGGAAAGGAGTAGGTAGAAGAAAATAATGAGTCACCCAGGGTGTCTCCAGAACCCACTGAGAAAGAGGAAACAATTGCATTCACTACCCTTAACACCCCTATCAAATAAAAGGGCAAAAGGCAAAGACAAAATCCATTTTACTTTAGGACAAGAATAAGGCAAGGAAAACGTCAAACTCCCACCAAGGTTCCTATTGTTATTGAAGACTCACCTAAGCAACAGGAGAAGATGGATCCTCTTATGCAAACTCAAGGAGAAGGATCCTTAGGACAAGCCTCACCTAAGTCTCCTATCACTTATATGAGAAGGCTTGTGACTAGATCTGCCTCATCCAAAGGAAAGGGCATCCTACAGGATACACAACAAGACCTATAGGAAGCAAAGACAATTCTACAGGAAACTCTGCTAAACCTACATGAAACTCAGAAATTGGATAAAGAAGGGAGTATGCAACAAGAAGCAAAGAAGGAGGATCCAAAGCTAAGGGAACCTAGCCCTCAACCTAACCTTGACTCCTAATACAAGTTTATTGAAGGGGGTAGGGTCATTCCACAAACATTTTCCATCCCAATATTCTTTGAGCTTGAGAAAGAAAGAGCAAGAAAACATAGATCGATGCATATTTCCAAGTCCAAGGCAGTGGAGGACGTAGGTCACATGGAGTAAAAGCTCAAAGAGATGGGTGGAGAACTGAGTAGCCTGAGGGACAGAGAGGCCATAATGAAAGCTTAGTTGGAGGAAAAAAATGCATGGTTGAAATGACAACTACAAGAAAGAGAGAATCAATACATGGCCAATCTATCCTTAGAGGCACTCCAGTGCAAGATGCCAGCTAATTCCTATGCATTATACCTTAAGGAGTAGTGGCTGTAGTTCCAAATCAAGACCTTAGCACAGAGAGGCATTATGCCATTCCAGGATTACAGACAGTTCATTGATATTTGTGATCAAAGCACATTGGAGGATATGGCTAAGATGTCTGAGTTCTACCTACATAACTTAGCCTTGACATATATTAATGTATGGGAGCCTAATTCAAAACTAGGGGATTTACAGTTGATGGCTTTGACATTATGGATGAACCATGAGGAAGCAAGGGATGTAGAAATAAAGAAGATAATGGCAAGAGAACAAACATAGCCTCTCATGATAAGAGCTTAGTAGTCAAATCCAATGGCTATCATCATCACACATAACTTAATTGCAAATGATCCTCAACTTGCACCTAGGTATCTTGGTGCCCAAGAGAAAGCAATTACACATTTTGAGGATATGTTCAGGCTGTTAGGGGATGATAGCATGCAAGCTTGCCAAAGGATATGGAATAATTTTCCATATAGTTTGAAAATCGGAGAGTACCATTCTCCTCAAAGAATGAGAGAAGCACTAAATAGGACACCCATGTATAAGAAAACCCCCCAAAGACTCAAAGTGAATTGGATTGGCTTGAGACTCAATCCACCACTACTCTTAGGGATGTTAGAAGGAAGGAAGGATGAGGAAGAAAGAAAGCAGTGGAAGGAGATAGAAAGGAAGGAAGGATTCTATGCACAAGAAGAGGAAACTACAGCAAAAGCATTGGATGTCAGGGAAGCCACTAGAGCTATGAAAGACATAGATATTGATTGAGATGCTCAGAGGATGGGAAACACTTTCAATAGGGGGTTGATGATGAGCCTCATTATTGGGTAACTGTATGGACCTTAATTCACATCCTAGCTTAGTAAAATCAACTCTTCTCAAAATTTATTATATATTTTGATTATATTTTGTTTAATGAGATGAGTCAAAGTGAGATATTATGCCTAGTGGAATAATATGCATTGAATGCAAGTTTGTGAGAGAAAATCAAGGAATTTTGGCTAGATTAAGGCCTAAAACTCAAATGAGACAAGGAAGAGAGATTTTAGGAGGTAAATTCTCCTCATTTACTCCTTCCTCATTTGAATATTCCTCCATCAATCACACTAGCTCAAAGTACAAGCAGCCAAGTCATGGAGATCAAAAGGCAGCCAAGCAAGTGACAGTTAAAGAGTTAGTTTATCTCAATTTTGGGAGCCGAGCCTCCCTAGATTTAAGGAATTCATTGGAGACTTCAGTTTTATAAATAAAGAAGCCTAGAGCCTCACTAGGATTCAAATTTTTGTTGTAAAATACACAAGTCATTTTTGAGTTCAATACTTGTGGAAGACATTGCTATGTAATTTTCTGTCTTGATAATGAGAATGAGCATTTCCTTGATCCAACACTAACTTAAATCAGAAGGCTAAAGCTCTTGGGTTAGAGCCAAAACCTAGTATAAAAATATCCTCTTCTTGTATTTGTATGCTTAGATTGATTTCATAGCTCAATGGTTGAATTGTCTTTAGGAATATTCCATTGCAAGCATTGTAGATTTGATTAGTTTACTTATTAGTTTGCTTCCATTTGTGATTTACCTCAATCATAGTTTAGAAGAGATAAAGGAACATAAAAAATATTTCAATAGGTGTTTTGGCCTCACTTCTTCCTTTAGGGATCATGATTTGAGGAAAGAACTCCTATGTAGCCCTAAAAAGACAGAATTCTAGTTTCTCGTGGAATTTAGGGTCTTTTGTGCTTAGGACAGCATTTGATCAGTTTGCAAGAGTAGGATTTAGTTATTGTTTCTTCAATATTCAGTCTTACATTATATCTCATCAATGATTCCATCTTATTCTGTAAGTTTTCTTCATGCATGATGTAGACAGTTAGCTCATTAAACTCTATTTTCCTAGATCATTGAAATTCTTCTTGTTTACATGATTTTTGGGTAAATATTAATGTTTGATGCAGTGCAGGTATTTCAAAAGTACAAAGAGATCTCATAGTCAGAAACCTCCTTCCAACTTCATCCATCCATGATCATTACTTGCTTTCACTAAAACCCTCACCAATTTCATCATTTCACAAGGAAACTTCTCCAAACTTGTTGAGCAAATCTAGCCATCTCCCACCTTTGGTTTTGAGTTATGGAGTGTTCCTAGGTATTTATTTTCCTCATTCCATTCACTAACCATCTTCCCTAATCCTTCCATCATGTTCAACACCCATCCTTTTTCTCTCAATTGTATCCTATAGAAATATAGGGAATCCTGTAGGTTTTTAGGACACCTTGTAGGTTTTCCTGTAGTGGCTTGTTTTGAGTATGAATTGGGGAAAAGCCTCTAGGAAGCTAGAAAAGGCCACCTATGGATCTTCCCAACCTTCCAATCATTCACCAGCATCCCTAAGCCACCTGCCACATCACCAAAAGAGATTAGATTTCACACTTTTCCATAAAAAAAAAAACAAAAAGAAAAACATATTTATTTTAGTCATTTACATGCACAAAAGTAGAATGTTTGATGTTTTGAATTTATATGCCTAGGGAAGTAGGATTGCATACATGTTAACATAGCATTCTTTTTGAATCATAGTGTCTTATCATTTAGTTAGAAAATGGTGTGCTTTTAGCATTCGATTTTAGTCTTCTTCCTTGCTGCAGTAGACAAGATTTCTCTTAGAGTAGATTTCTCTTTCTCTCATGAGTATTCAACCTTCTTTTGAATCTATAGAAGTTTGGTTTGAAAAACCATAGTGGTCTATTACCAACTAAGCAGAGACAAAGAGTATACCAATCACTTTTACTTATGTATACAACACTATCACCTCCAAGTTTGTATGAACCCCGAGTTGATAAAGTAAAGTTGGTAGCCCCAATAGTTGCAGCGTTCTTGTTGCAATACTAGTGTTCATCTGGTAGAAGTCTACTTTTATGTGTTAGTAGATGATCTCAAATGAGGCAGGAGAGGCATAGCCATACCCACTGAGATAACTAAGTACAAATAATAATGGTGAACCCAATAATGTGGGATTGAGATATAAAGTACATAATACATGATACACTAGCATGAATGGGCTAGAAAATAATACAACATATCCCATATACATAATGTGTCTGGAAAAAACACAGGCAAGGACTAAATACAATAATATCTGAGTACATGAGATACAATGCCCCTTAAACCAACATGGGGCGAGGGGATCACAACCAAGGAAGCCCTACTAAACATGAAAGGCCTCAGAAAATCTAAATGGATCATCTAGAGGATACATGCATGCTATGGGCACTACAAGCAGTGGAAATAAAACCCATCAAATCTATGGAACTACATCGGGGGTTGGATCAACATTTTTTGTCATTTGGGCATGTGGGGGGCTACCGGAAGGGCCACCCCTCATGAGGTTTGAAACACCTGGGAATCACTGGGACAATCATCTAGATCACCAAACCGTTAAGCATACGAATCTCAATCATGTGATAAGGTGTTGAGGTCGAGCACGTGAGAAACAACCAAGTTAAAGGGAAATAATGAGTCCATTTTCCGAATTCGAGGCACTGAACAAAGATGGAAGATTGAACCAAGATACACTATCCTCTAGACTACTCTTCTAGAATAAATGTGATGAGGTCGATAGAAGAGAGCCTGCTAGAGTTAAGGCAATGAGGAATCCTCAACAAATACACGAGGGAATATAAGAGAGTGACTGATGGACTGACGCCATGGATGATGATGGAAGGAAAGCAGATGGATAGTGGACTGAAGAATTCCTTTGTAAAAGCATAAAAAAAATGGTCAATGACTCAAAGAGGGATTTGGAAAAGACAGAGTAGAAGGAATGGAGGCCCAATATGAGTAAAATGGAAGAAATGTGGCATGAAGATGAATGAGAAATTGTAATGGGATGCAATGTGGACTTGGAACAAAATCCATAAGTACAAGGGTGACACATCTTATATGCCCTAAATAAGGGTGGCTTGATGATGCTACCACATGGGGGAGGCCCAGTGGGGACCATAAAAACATGAGTAAATTATGGTTACTTATGAAGAAAATTGACACGAGAGTCACCTAGTGCAAAGGTAAAGTGGTACAAAAGAAAGAGTGGCTTGAGTGAAGAGATTCAATTTTAAAGGGTGGAAAACTGAAACTTCATGGAAAAAATGACTTGCAAGTGAAGTATCAAATTACCAAAAATAAAGGGAGACCCATTATACAAATCAATGAGATCTCACCAATGGTGCTGACTATTTATCAAATGGAGCTAAGGTTTGGTTGCAATGGGTGACAAAAATATAGGATTTTTCTTATAAAATAGAATTTTGCCTCCAAATCCAATTCTTTGCATAGTGAGCTGTGGAGAATTTGGAGAGGAGGAGAAGTCCCTAAATCTTGTGGATATCATAGTAGACAAACCGGCTATCATAATTAGGATCTGTGACTTTTAGGTAGGTAGCCTTACTTGTCTAAAGATGGACCTAATGTTTCTTGGAAGAATGATTCCTAGTGAAGAATCAAGGGAATCAAGGAATACATGAATGAACTTCTAGAGAAGGTCTAGGGCCATTCCCTCCCACCTAGTCAAACATGGGGATTGGATGGTAAGTATGGCATCACATAGAGTAGAATGTTTGAATATGTGGTATCAATGATCTACAATATGCGATGTGTAGATGGCTTGCTGGAAAGGTTGGTAGGACAAACTATCCAAGGAATGGGAGGATAATAGACCATACCTAGATCATTGGGGTTTAGTCTGAGACTTATGTTATTCAAGTGAGAAGGTGGCTAGGGGGGTCATCATGCCCCCAAGCATGGGATACTTTCCCCCAATCCTATGTGATGGAAGGAACTGATATGGTATGCAAAGGTGGGAATGATGCCCCCTAACAGAGGGATTTTGTGGAGTGTCATTGCATTCCAAGTGCTCAAATAAGGGATTCAAGCATCTCGGCCCAACCAACACGATATCCTCCAAAGGATGATGAGGATATGGATGGGAATGTGTGACCCTCATTTTGTATAAATAGATGGAGTATGCTATGGGCATGCCAGATGTATTTAGAGTAATCGACTCCAAACACATTTTGATAATGTGGTTTGCCATTTGTTTATGGATGTATTCTTATGAGAATAGTGGATAGATAAATTTAGAGAAAGGAAATGGTAGATTACCAATCTCATTTGGTACTGCATATATGAATAAAGTGGAGTGAATTTATGGGTTTGCATACATGGTTTCACTATACCAAAGAATGGCCTTGGATATAATGAACTGATGCTCATATAGAAAACATGTTGGTTGAACAACAAAAATGTCTAAGGGACTGGGTTGTTGAGGAAAGATGGAGGAATGATTAAGTGAAGCATCCCAAGAGTGATCTAAAGTGAGAGGAGACTCTAGAGGTTCTTCTATATGGGGAAGAGTAATGGTACTAGATTTGACACCAGCAGATGCCCTAGGAGGGTTGGGGAGAACTACTTCTCCTAGACTCTCAAAAATGGATGCCCCCTTACCCACACATTGAGTGGTAATGTAATGGACACAAGGTGGATGTGGTTCAAATTCATGGGTTTGAAGTAACAGGTGGTTAAACCACTCAACCTCATTGTGGATGAATCCCTTGGACTCCACAACATATTGGTCATGGGTCTACTACGGGAGGAAGTACGCATGATGGTGCATATCATCCCAAGGGTAATCAGGAGTGGTCATGGCTTCCATGATGTCTTCATTATATTGGAATATGGGGGGATGGGAGGAAAAAATACCACATGATGAGGAATATCTACATGAAGTATCTGCATGAGAAATGAGGTTCACATATGCATTATCATGATTCAAAGACATATTACTAGTAGAGGGAACATCCATCGATGTTGAGACCAATGTGTCCACTGAAGGAGGTTCAACAAAATCACAAGAGGAGATATCTAGGGAGTTCTCAAGGAGAGATCTCATGAATGATGATAGGTATGGGATGGGAGCTAAACTATTAGTCATCTCGACATCAGGGGGACGGATCACAATGGGTGTTGTAGATACCTCCTATTCTAGTGTAGAAGTGGGACCAAAATCCACATGTAAAGGAGAAGTGGACTCATCATGAACAATGTCTATTTCTTGAAGTAATTGAAGTGTATCACAAAAATGTTCAAGATGGGGAAAGTGATGCGAAGAATGGCCATAGTTATTGAATAAAGAAAAAGGATGGTTTATGTGTAATGATCAGATTCTCTTAGTTGATTTAGGCAAGGTTACTTGGACCTAAAGGATGTTAGGATTGGGAAATGTATTAGTGACAACCTCTTTAATGTGAGGGAGTTCAGGATAGTTATTGGTGGCATGACCAACAACATCACACAAAGCACAAGGAGGAAGAGTCTTTGGGGGCTTAGCGGTAGCTGGAGTTGTTGGGGGAGCCTTGTCTTGAGATCCCTTCTTTCAGGTTTTGTCCCCCTCACTAGATGCCTTTAGAGTAGGAGTAGGCTCCTATGAAGGTTGCTGTGGAACTGAAGCAAAGGTAGGGGTAAGAACAACCAGTTGGACCAGGGTCAAATTAGTGTAAGGTTCAATGTACTAGATTAGGATCCCAAGGGTGATATTAGGCACACTCAATATAGACATGACCAGTGTAGAATAATCTCTCGAAGGTGGAAACAAGAACGATATTTGACCAAAAGTTTAATGACTTGGAGGAACAACTCCCTCATGGTTAAGGGATGGGGGAATAGATCTAGGTGGAAAAGGATTAAGAGAGACACCAAAAAAATGAGTTGGTCCTTGAGGAGTTGTACCATTAGGTGTGGTTGAGTTGGGCACAAGAGGTTGTGAAGGTGTGCTATTGTGCAGACATAGAAGATTATATGAGGGTGGCCCACAATGCTTGGAGCATGAAAACAAATGATGAGATAGGCTCAGAAGGAGTGGGTGGTGGGCCATAGTAAGAAACAAGAAAAGAGGAATCATTATAGACTCCTGAAGAAATAGACGAGATGATCTTATTGTCATCCATAGAAGAAATCTTGGTCTAAGGTGAAGTCTAGGCTTTTGGATCGGAATACATCAACTAATCGACAATGAAGATATTTCCATTGTGGGGAAAGCAAATATAATGGTGAACTGTAAATGTGACGAATGACATGGAATAAGTATGACTATGTCCCAAAAGGATGTTATAGTCAAGGGGAGCAATGATGACTTCAATGTCAATATAGACGGTCTTGCCAGCAAGTACAACTAGGAAGTTACGATATAAGCCAAGGGGTTATGAAGGATGACCATCCCATGCATGTAAAGTGATCATGGATGGGGATAGGTTAGGGGAACCAGGTAGTTTCCAAACACTTGTGGCCATCACACAGGTGGATGCACCTTCATCAATGATACATCGCTGGACAGTGGCATTTCGAAAGGAGACTAGAATTTGGAAAGAAACAAATGAAAGTAAGGGAGGGTTATCTGACTTGTCAGCGTGGAAGACAATCATCCGATCATCTTGAGTATCTATAGTGCCTAGAGCAGATAGTAGAGCCTTTAGTCATGATGGGCACATCTTGAGGACTTCCAGCATTGACATGGTAGCACGAGACTATGCCAAGTCATCTACTATGAGGTATGTATGGGCAGCTTTGGTGGAAGCAACATTTCGGCATAACAGACCTTTGGGGATCTTTGCTATGATCTCAACCTTAGGTTGATGGATCTATAAGGTATTGTTGCATGTCCATAGATGTTTAATAGACACTTTGGGTTGGGACTTACTCGCAGACTTAGCAGGTCGCTTTTCATATTAACACAATCGAGTTTGGAGTTTGACTTGTTCGGTGTTTACCTCATCAAAGTTCATCATGAGAATCTAATAATCACAGTGACAAAATGGAGGAGCTACTTGAGTAGCCTAACCTTGTGGAGATTTGGCAGATATATACCCTTGGTGAGGAAAAGGGTTGGTAAGCACAATGGGTTGTGATGAAGAAGAAGGGGGAGGAGGAGTGGAAGGTTGCAATCCTCAAGAAGTTTCTTGAGCTTCCCATACTTGGAGCATCTTAGGTAATAGGGGAAACTCATGAGTATAATGACCATAGACTCCACAAAAATCACAAGGCTTGTTTGTATAAAGACCCTTGTTCTGCTTGGGCTAACCACTCTATTGCTGGGTTGCGCGATTAGGTGGAGGACCCTAAGGGGAATTTGGTTGAGTACCATGGTCACCTTGATTACCTTGTTGTTTTTGGTTCCTATTTCCGTTCCCCTTATTACTTGTCTTGGGATTTGGGGGATTGGGACCAATTTGCTAAGCATACACTTGTCCTTGTGGAGGTGGTTCTTTTTGTGGTGGCAGGGGAGCATGCATGGGGGGCTGAGGTCTTGATGTCAAATGAATTGGAATGCTAGGCTATGCATACAGATAATATGGCATGGGGAAACATTGGTATAAGTAGGAAGTGAAATAGCTAGCCCTGGCACCGATTGAGATGTGGATATGCATATGGTGTGTTGGGATGTTGATAAGGAGTGGCCTGATAAGGATTAGGGGAGGGATAATTGTACATGGGACTGGTCCATCCTTGAGGTTGACCATAATGCATCTGATGAGTAGCATATGGTTGGGGGTGTTAAAGAGTTCCAATAATTCCATCTTCTGCATGAGATTACCTCCACGTATTAGAAGCACTAGGCCAAGGCAGATTGAGGATGACAATGTGGACGTAACCTCACTAGGAATAAATCAGGTCAAATTTGAGAGCTATATAAAGAGCTTCTTCCACAGATTGAAGAAAATGATAAGAGACATATTTCACAATGGGGGCCAAAAATGATCTAAGAAACCAATCCATATAGACTCAATATTTAAAGTTAGGAGCTCAACAAACGCTCCTCCTTCTACGCCATTCCTAAACATGGTTAGAAAAGGGAGTGGTAGAAGTTTGACAGAATGAAGTCAAAATTTCAGTATCGGTATCATAACCGAGAGGTAATTAGAAATATGAATGAAAGGTTGTGGTAAGAGTCGCTAAAGTGGAATGGTTTTCCCTGGGCTAGTCTACATACCACTTCATAGTAGCTCCAGGGAGCGTGCATTGGAACAACCAGAGACAATTAGAGTTGTTGGTAATAAAATTGGATGAACACCACATATGAAAGGAGAAAACATGATTGGTTGGGTCTTCTCTAGGATTACCCTCAAACTTCAGGATGTCTGAGGGGAGTTTTGTAGGCATTTCTCACCATGTGGGATCATAGAGAAGAGGATCATTGATAAGCTAGCTAAAATATGGGAGACTTAGACTAGTGACAAAAGGAAGTAAGGGAGTGAGGGTGACCACACCAGTTGAGGTTCCACTAATTAGGGTACCCTGGTTGGTACCCGATTTACTGCCATGGGTTCCTGCACTTGCATTGGTGCCTGACATGATGGTGATATGAGGATGAGGGGACATAGAATCAAAGGATGAATAAGAAGAATCATAATCAGAATTAGCATGATGACTTGATGGAGGATTGGGAGGATGAACTCACTCTCATTGCGGAGGAGTGATATGGACTAACAGGAACTGAGGGTGAAGCCCTTGAATTCAACCTGACAAATTCCTTGAAGGCACTATGATGTCTAGATTAAGTGATAATGATAGGAAGAAAAGAGAAACAAATAGCAAGAAAACACCTAGTGTAGTGGTGCCAAGTGAAAACTAAATATTTTAATGATGTTACGCTAAATGAAATCAAACATGTCCTATCAAATAAAAAGACTTCTAGCCTATAAGTAATTTGAATCCTCAAACAATTCTAAATCTACTATTTCAGATGGTCTTCAAAAGAACTTATTACTTGATGGAATCTCATCCCTCCAAGAAGAGTTGTCTAGAGAAAGGTGGGGTAGAGGACCATCTACTTCCCACAACCAGTCCTATAAGGTGTTTTCCTAAGATTTGTGGTGGGCTCCAATATTTTAGCAATAATGCTGCAACTCCTGGGACTCCCTTCTTTACTTTTATCAACCCAGTAGTTTGTGACAAACTTGGAAGCGACGGTGTTGTATGCACAAGTACTGGCTCTTGCCATAGCTGTCACTTTGTCAACTGGCACAAGTCCACTAGGAGCTTAAGCCAACTTATATGAGCTCTAAGAAGAAGTTTTTTAATTGATGGATGGAGGCGAACTCAAAGGAGTTAATCTACTTGCAGAAAGAAACTGAAAAGCTGAAAGGAAACACAAACCCTAGCAAAAGCCTAATTTTACTAGCTAGCCCTACTGATGCAAGAAAGAGGATGCAAGCTACTAGGAAAGATTCCATTAACTTATAAGAAGGTAAAATGCATGTGTCTAAGCTACTTCTATGGTAAAATATGAAGAAAACATCTTTTTGTATTTTTGAATAAGTTGTCTGAATTATCATGCATGTGATTTAACTGTTTTTTACTGTCCAGAGGTGGATTGGCGAGAGGAAATGCTTGGAGGATGTTGGGAAGGTTCAGAGAGGGCCTAAGGGGTCCCTAACACCCTTCCAGAGAGTTTCACAGAGTTTGGCTGTCAAGAAACCACTTTTGTGAGCTTCTACAGGAAGTCTGTAGGGGTTTTACACGATGTTCTGGAATTTCTAGAGGATGTCTGTAATTTTCTACAGGATGTTCAGAAATGGGATTTTGGAGGATGGATGGAGGAAGAAAGATGAAGGAGTGGGTATGGAGGTGAGATAACGATGTGAGGAGGTCTAGGACTTGCGGAATAGCGCTGAGGAGTGGCTAGGATGGTTGGATTTGTTCAAAGAGGAGTGGAGCAATGTTGCACAAAAATATGGGAATTAGGGCAAAGTGAGAAAATGGCAAATGTGAGGCAAGAATCCAAGTTGGAGGATGGAGCAGATGGGATTGATGGAGTACAAACAGATAAAGAAATACTATAGGTGCTTTACAAGTTATTTTTCGAATTGGACAAATGAAGACTTGGAAAATCAAGGACCCAATTACTTTGACCTAATCTGACCTAGATAACAGCAAAGGAAATGAACAGAAGCCTATTTGCAACAAAATCATGTGAAGTAACTATGCAAATAAGCAATCATGAACCTAAGCATGCAATCACAACTGATATCAACTTCGGAAAATGAAAATATAACACTAATAATTGCATGGTGGAGTAAAGACAATGTTTTTGTTGGCAGCAAGGTCACCTTTGTCCCAGCTCACGATCCCACTAAGGGAGAGTTGAGATCAGAGGTGATTGATGGCCTTCTTCTGAAGATCTTCCCTGTCATTAACCTATCAACTCAATATGAACATGAAAAACCTTTCTAATCATCAACCATGAGCTATGTAACTAAGCAAGATACTAATCTACTTAATAGAAATTATTTTGCAAAGACATGAAAACAAATAACAATACACAAAGGAAGCCTTGGCACTTTGGTTGGGCCCAACCCCAAGAGTTGCAGGCTCCTAAGAAAACTTAGAACTGATGCCAAATGAATGTGCTTCCCATTATTAAAAAATAACCATGTTCACAAGAAAGTTATACAGCAGTAGCTAGAAAATGAGTTGAGAAAATAAAAACACTCTAGTGTGAAATAACAACAGTCCAAAAAGTAACCTATGAGGGCTGAAAGCCTTCCTATTTATGCACTACGAGGGGCCTCAGCAGCCCTCCCTAACTCAAGGGCCTTGGCTATTCAAACTGCCAGTAAACATTCACTTTTCACAAAGCTGCTCAGCTACCTTTAGGATTCGTTTTGGTGGCCTGCTAAACTCCGAGCTGAGGGTGGAGATTTCAAGGAAGGGGCCATTTAATGCGAGGGACACCCTTCCTACAAATCCTCACCCTTGTTCCTTCATGCTTGGCTGTCATCTGGCTCATAATTTCTTGGCTTTGTTCAAAATTTTGTCCAAAGACATGAAATAACAACGTGTTAGCCTCCTTGGTCAAGTGACTATCCTTATTCGTTCAACTAACATAAATATACTCGAAAAACATGCATAAACTATGAAAAATGGTTGATTGACAAAGAACAACTAGGAAAAATGAGCCTAATAAGTTACCCAATTCTGGGGCTCATCATCACCCGCCTGTTGAATGGGTTGCTCGTCCTCTAAGCAACTAGTCTAGCTCATCATCCTTGATTGCCTTGACCGCCTCCCTCACATCCTAGGCCTCTAAGGTGATATCTTCTGCACGGTCATGAAATCCTACTTTTCTTTCCACTTCTTCCCAATGCCTATGTTCCTCCTCTTCTTTAACTCCTTCCAGCAGCCCCAAAAGCAAGGGAGGACTGAACTTGAGGCCGATCCAGTTGGCTTGAAGATTCTGCATGAACTATTTGTAGAGGGGTACTCTGGCCAAGGCCTCCCTCATCCTTGTCAGGGAGTGATATTCTCTTATTTTTAGGTTGTGGGACAATGAATTCCACCTCTGGGAGCAAGCATGAACACAGTTGCCTCCCAACAATCTCTCCATGTCCTCGAAATGGGCTATGGCTTGAGCTTGTCTCTGAATATAATATGGTAGGGCCTGAGCGTCATTTTCCAAGTGCTGGTGGGCGTATATTAGTGTTAAGGGATCCTCCGGCTCTGCTCTAATTAGTAGTGGTTCCTTTAGTTCCCTGTCCATAACATTTCGAACCTCTGCCACTCTCTTTTCTTTGTGATTTAGCCAAGAGGCCATGGCCATAAGTTGCACGTCTCCTACCGCAACATTGGTATCCAACAAATTCTGGTTGGGAAGGGCCAAATTGTGTAGGTAGAACTCTGATAGTTTGGCCTTGTCCTCTGATGAGCTGTTGTCACATAAAGCCATGAATTGATGTTAATTTTGAGATGGAGTGATGCCCCTTTGGGCCAAGGTGTTGTCTGAAACTGCAACCACTGATCCTTAAGGTATAGGGCGTATGATTTGGCAGGTTGCCTACACTGCAGAGCTTCCATCCCCTAGCTGGTCATGCAGGCCAGTTGGGCCTCCTTTTCTTGTATATGTTCCCTTAGGGACTGTATCTCCTGTACTGCCTGCAATTCCTTTTCCTGTAGCTATCTAGTCAGTGCCTCTATTTCAGCCTGCAACCCATCTCTCTTCTATTGCTCATTAGGTTTTTCTTTGGCTGTTGTGGGCTTCTCCTATTGCTGCTGCTCTCCCAAGGTGTGGGGCCTGTCTTCCTTAGAGTGTCCCTGTGTCTGTAGCTACTGTTTAAGCAACTCATTTCTTCCTATAACTTGACCCACTGGCTACTTTCTACATGCCGTACCATAGCCAATTCTTTCCTTGCCTCTTTGAGTTGTTCCTCCAAGGGACCTATATCTACCACACCCTTGGACTTGGCGATTTTCAGCCAAGTTTGGGTCCTCACTCTCTCCTCTCCTAGTGCAAAGAATAGTGGCACTGCAAATTTTTGTGGAATTATCTTCCCGGCCTATAACATGTTATAGTAGGAGCCCAAGCTGGGCTAGGGGCTAGGTTCTACAATGTTTTCAGTCTTCTCTTCCTCCTAGGATGATTTAGCTACCTTTTCTTCCAATTCCTCGATCTCCTTTAGTCTAGCCAACGTTTCATGTAGAATTGTCTCAGCATCCTGTAGAGAGGTATTAGTGTTCATCATTTTAATCCTTTCTCTCCAGGTGGACGTTTTCGGGCTTCCCTGTTCATAGGTGATGGATGTCTTTGAGGGAGACCTTTCCTTTTGTTTAATTGGGGTGTCCACAATCATAGTTGGCTCCTTTAACTGTGGCTGGGGTCTTCCAGCTTTTATCCTCGTGCTCCTTCTTGCCTTAAAATAAATGGAAGGCTCCCTGTTACGTAGTAATTTGTCACCGTTGGTCACCGTCCGTTTACCCCTGCTTTCGCACACTGGAGGACGCATTTATGGACCTGTGACCAGTGACACAACTTAAAAACACTTGCATTGGATTCTCCTAAGTATGAACTTCAAAATCCCTGAAGACACCTTTTGAAGATTAGCCCTGAAAAATGCCCTTTTTCCATTAGCGCGGGTCCACAGTGTCTAACCTGCGCCAATGGCTCAGTTCCTCCAAAGAGGGCGCGCCCATGGACGCTCTGTCACAGAACAAAGCCCGCGCCACCCAAAATTGGTCATGATTTTTGGCCAGCGCGCACTAAAGTGTTTTTTCCTCCATTGCTCATGCAGTTCTCTGGGGAAAAATCCCATGGAAGCGGCCGAGTGTCGTCTTTTTCATCCATGACAACCCAGTTCAAAGGCTATTCTGGGACAATGCCAAATCTTCAGTAGGTGTCCGGATACAATGAATACTTCCTCCTCCTCCATCTATAAATAACTGTCACCCTACATTGAACCAACTAGTTTTTTTGTGAGAGCTAAGATTATGCTGGATTGATAGCAAGAATTGAGATCTATAGAGGAGTTATGCTGTCGAAATACTGAGAGAGGAAGTCACTTTGCAAGGCATGTTTAGCTGCTGACCCAGTTGGAGGAGATTTCAACGTCAGGCCTCTTTGGTTGTAATTCTTCTCTTCTTTTATTGAATAATGAACGACTATTATTATGGTTCCACTCACGTGTCCTCTGATGATATTTGAGTTATATCTTGCTTGATCGATATATAATTGCATGTACTAGATTTACGCTTGTGTTGGATTGTTCTTTGTTTGTGCAGGTGTCTGTACGTGGAGCGTAAGGATAGTGACCAGCCAAAGCTAAAGGATGGGAGCGGCGTTTCTTCCACAACAAATAGCGTTGGATTCCAGGTAGATCGTTCTGATCGATCTTTAAATTACGCAATTAGGAACCTGCGTGTAGCGTGTGTGATTGTTGCTAGACCCATGCCAGGCTAGTGGGATCGCCTCTGTCCGCAGAGGGGATTTACCAACTCAACAATTTGGCGACTCCGCTGGGGATTTGCTTGTTGATTGTTTTTGTATTGTTTGATTTGTAAACTGTGGACGGAGTCTGAAGAGCGGCCAGGTAGCCTTCGAAACACTTCTGCTATGCAGAAGTGAAGTAGATCAACGCCACTTCAGTCGATCTCCGGTTCAGCTTACAAACTGGACAATCTCAGTCTCGCCTTGCATGTCATTTTTCCCTCGTTTATTTGTCTGAATAATTTTCTTGGTTAGAGTTCTTGCTATCTTTTTTACTTGCTGGCTCTGTCTAGATACTAGAAGCCAAGCCTGAGACCATCCATTCTGTCTTTTTGCCTGGCAAACTCCGCCAGCGCGTTTTTTCTTTAAACAGTCGCGCTGGTTGGCGCGTGTTGCTCTCAGACAACTCGCGCCAATCTCTGTTTAGCGCGAGTTGCAGACTTACAGTCGCGCCGCACTGGTTAAGTTTTTAATTAAGCTTGTTTGCCAGTCTCTTAAGCTTGGGTCTGTGTATTTCTGCTCTTTTTATACCTCCTGGAAGTCTGTTGGACTGATATTTGGCTGGTGGTTTTTCATCCTTCAGTTGTTTGCCTTTGTCCATCGATTTTACATCTTGGCCTTTGTGGCTTTGTTATCGCGCCTCCTGTTGGATTTATGATTTACAGATCCAGTCATTTCATTGATTGATTTCCATATTCGTCTGGTGGTTATATGAGTTTTACATTTTATGCTGCAAGTGTCTCGCTTTTAGCTTGCTTGTTTTACCTGACTTCATTGTGACTTAGCTTACATAGTTCTTTGAAGATTTTGGTTTTTTCTTTGCTTTGCTGGGTTATTGTTCGTGTTTCAGATCTGGTTATAGATTCTTTGGAATGAATTATCTAGTTGCGAATATCTCTTGAAATCCATTAAGTGCATTATTCTATTTTTCAGAGAAAAGAAAAAAGATTTTTTGCTTTTCGTCAATTAGCATGTTATGTTAATTTTTTGCTTTTAAAAAGAAAAAATAAAAGATTTTCCTTTCTTGTTATTAGCTGCGTTAGAACTTTTGGGATCATTTTGTTTGTGTGAACCTCTTAACTCTTCTGTAGCTAGATTTCATCCAAACGAAACGAATACAATTCTCGCATGTAGTTGCATTTAGGACATTTCAAGAGATCGCATACGGTAAGACCGAAAACTGAGACTTAATCAAAGATAAACTATAAAATTAATTCAATGAACCTAACAACGCATTGAAACTTAACACTCACATTCTAGAGGTCTAGGTTAGAGACGTGTTCCGGCGTTGTTAAGCTTGGTAGTTTATCGTTGAGTGGTTGGGTGATTCCTCCACGGTGAAACGATAGGTGCCAGTACAGACTGTGCTCCCACGTACCGTCGAGTATAAATTGGGAGACCCCTATAGGCTTGCAACCTTTGATCCATAGGAAACCGAGTCTGCCGCCCTACAAACTGTAATGCACGATAACACAGCATTGTCGGGAAGATTGACTGCAGTACGGGAAGTCCTTGGTGATCTTCTGATCGCTAAGGTGTATAAGCAATTTTACGGATTGTTTGGCAAACCCTTTTACCTAGATTTCAAGAGTAGTCAGCTTTTGATCCTTTTCAGACTGTCTAACAGAAAAGGTGTAAGTGAGCAGCTTGTCACTTCGTGCTCATTAAACAATCGAAGGAGACTAGAGTCATCTTTTCGTCCTTTTTGTCGACTCTTTAAAGATTAAAAGGTCAAGTCAAGTGTCTTAAAAATTTATCTAGCCACGATCACATAACCTGGTTAATTTTGTTTGCGTTAGTCTGCGTAGGAACTGGTTTCGCTAAGTTTCCTCGGGATTTTGTGAATTCTCACCCTGGCGGAGCTACCAATTTCGCCTTCCGAGGGTCCGGTTGTGAGTCAAATTATCCCTATTGTTCCAAGCGTACAATCGATCAGCTCTCGCGCTCCAGGCGACAAGGATTATCAGTTTTATACCAACCCCATTTGGGAGCCTTCTCAGAATGGTATCCCTTTTTGGGAATATACTTCTCCTCGGAAACCTTTTCCTTCCGACATGGAAAACCCATCACCTACTACTACTGCCGAATCCGGCATGCCAGGGGATGAAATCCCTAGCACGATGGAGTCTACACATGTTAATAGGAACGCTTCTACCGGGGGACTGCCTCTTGGTTATAAAGCATTGCGCGATTTTATATCGTCTCCTTTTCCGACCTATATTTGGTCACCACCTGTTTTTTCCAATATGGAGCCATCGACTCCGCCACCTCGCAGTACAACTACTACTTCGGTGACAACTCCTCCGCTTATATCTGTGGCTTCTTCAACGCCTATTTTTAGCCGACCTTCGTCCTCTTTATTTGCAGGCTTTGATCCTACATCTAATGCATCACTTGGGGGGTAGTATGATCAGTATCTACCACCCTTCAGTACTGGGGCATGTCAGTTATCAGTTGGAGAGATTTCGGTCCCGCTATCCATAGATTGGGGTTCCACCTCTTACCATGGTGGTCAAGCGTCGTACGCTCAACCTGAGATACCACACCAGCAAAATCCACAAGGAAAATCCTTCCAAGGAAATCCTTTTGCTTCTAGTGGTACCTTTTTCACTCCTCATACCCAACCTGCTGGCAACCCAGGTCACCCTTCCATTCCGCAAGCTTAACCTAGCCTCCAGCAAGGTTCCCATACTGCACAAACTGGTCAATCGTTTGTTATCCGAATCAACCTAACGTCCAGTATACCCAAGTTTCGGGCCAAGCTGCCCAAACAATTGGTCAACTAACTGTCCAATATACTCAGTTTTCTGGACAAACTGGTCATCCTCAAACCCAACCATCTGGTATGGGAGGACATCCCTCCGCTGCATATTCGCAAGGAGGTCAACCTCAGTATCAGCAGGGAAGCCAACCCCAGTATCAGCAGGGAGGCCAACCTCAGCATCAGCAGGTAGGCCAAACTCAGTATCAGCAAGTGGGCCAACCCCAATACCAGCAAGGCTATCCTTTTACTCAGATAGCCCAAGGTTATCCATCTACTGGCATTGCTCAACCTGGCACCTGGTCCCAGGTTGGATCTCAAAATCCGTCTGGTTCTCAAATGCACGCTGGAGGTCAATCTCAAACGTTTTACCAAACTCAGCCTGGGTCTCAAACCCAATTTGGGGTCCCACCACATTACGGTTACCAGCAACCCCAAGGCCAACCTCTGTTTGCTCCTTACCAAAATTACCAACAGCCACATGCTACTTCCGCAGCATCGTTTGGTAACCCATATGTTGGGGGGTAGAACGCTAACCCCTATACACAGCATACTATGGGGGCAAATCCATCAGGGCAAGGTCCTTGGGGGCCACCACCACCTGGTTGGAACCCGGGTGTCCCATCGTTCCAACAACCTCAGATGTCATTTAATCCTCAATTACCATTTTTAGCGACTCTTGAATTACCGGATGTGTCTAAATTGACTAATGACCCTATCCTTCATAATCCTTATTGGCCTCCGGTTCCCACCAAGATTCCTGGTGATTGCCCAAAATTTGATGGCAAAGCCAATGAAGATCCGCAAGCTCATGTCATGACCTATCATCTATGGTGCTCATCTAATTCATGGCTTGATGATTCGATTCGGCTTCGCCTTTTTCAAAGGAAGCTCACCGGCTCTGCCACTAAATGGTATATTGAGCTAAATCATGGATCCTTTCAGGATTTCAACTCAATGGCTATGGCATTCCTTACACATTTTCAGTTACTCAGTCGTTATGAAACGGGCACACACCTCCTTACGTCCTTACGACAGTCAAATACTACGCACATCTCTGATCATATCCACGAATGGAGATGGTGTAGACGTATGATTAAATTTTCGATTCCCGACCAGCTTCTCACGGATTGGTTCACGACTTCATTCGTGCCTCCAATAGCTCGGGATATTGCAATGGGAGCATGCGTCACTGAAGAGCAAGCTATTTCGCGCACGCAATACCTTGACTTAGTTTATTCTCAGTCAGGTACATTATATGATTATTTGCCTGATGCCCCTAGACCTGGAACGTCCAAAACCCCGCCAACACCTACGGTTGACGGTATTATCGAGTCTGTGAGTTCATCCTCCAAGAAAAATTCCGCAAACCCTGGGAAGAAAAAATCTAATACTCCAAATGAAAACACTTCCCAGGTTACTCCTCCTCCTAAATCTACTTCCGAGGTTAATGCCGTTTAGTCAACCAAGACTGACAAAACATCAAAATCAAAGAAGAAGGAGAAAGGAAAAAACAAACCGGAACAACCTAAACCTCAATCTGAGGAGAGTGCCAAACGAAAACCCAAGTATCCTTGTTTTATCTGTGATGAGGATCACTACACCAAAGACTGCCCTCGGCGGTCTGAAGTTAGTCGTTTGTTGAAAGGCGCTCCCAGGGTTCCTGCAGTTCTTAAAGAACCCTTTCCTTCACAGCAGACCCAAATGGTCGCTGACCCCTCTCAACCTCCCTCTTCTTTCGGTTCCCAAGTGTTTATGGCAGGTACGGTCCCTACTAACATCAGTACTCGAACGAAAGAATATCCATCTACCGGCAAGGAGCCTGAAGTTACTCCCAGTGCTCCTCCTTTCAGCTCAAGCCCTCTCCACATCGAGAGACCTAGTGTTGAAGTGCCTGTTCGACCCCCTCCAAAAGGAGTACTCCGGAAATCTTCTTACAACCCAAATGCCCGTGCTGCTCAGCACTATAATATCGTTGAGGATTTAGCTCAGACTCCCTCGGCTATGTCCGCTTTAGAAGTTCTCCAGAGCTGCCCCTCTCAGAGGAAGTCCTTTCTATCCGCCATCGGCGGCATAGATCCGGCAGATTCGGATTTGATTACGTTCGATTTAAACCACCATACTCAGAGACTGCCTCCCCAAATCGCCTTTCTCATACAGGTAGTTATCGATAAGAAAACTATTCATCGCACAGTCATTGATGAAGGTGCTTGCACTTGCATCATGTCTGTGGCATGTTGGAAAGCTATTGGTTCTCCAACATTGAGTCAATCTCCCATAACCTTGGAAGCTTTTGATGGAAGAGCCTCACGTCCTTACGGTATTCTCCCACGATTACCTATTTCTTTGGAAGGAAAAACGGTCGAGATGGAAGTTGAAGTCGTGGACGCTACTTTGACGTACAACCTCCTTCTCGGACGCAGTTGGATTTACGCGATGCAAGCCGTTGCTTCATCCTATTTTCGTATCATCCGCTTCCCTCACAAAGGGAAGATTATTACGGTCGACCAGCTGAATTTTTTCGCTTCCTCTTCAGAAGGAACCATCCCTTTTGTGGAACATACCACGAAGTCATTTGAGAGTCTCGGTCACGGACTTTTTAAAGATGCTGCCCTTATGGGTGTTTTTCCAGCCTCACCTCCCAATGTAACTTCCGTCAATATGATCTCTACTTGTCTCGATCCATGGGTTGTTCCTCCCATCGACTAAGTAGATTCATGGGGCGACAAAATGCCATTGAGTCCCGCCAAACTCAACTATGTTGAAATCGTCGCTGCATCGGCTTCTGAACTTGCTCTTTCGAGTAAAATTTTTCACACACTCGCTCCATCTCTAGGGATTGTAGCTCCGACTTCTTCGGATCCTTTACACCAGATATTCTCTTCCGATGAAGCAATTATAGAGAACATGTCTCTCGAGGAACCTCCTTGGCACCATACCCATCATCGTTCCTCGTTGCTCTCTGTCCCTCAGAATGAGCCAACTGCAATTCAACGGTTTGCTCCTTGTTCCCCATTCCGATTCCTTCAGTCCCCTGTTCACGTTTATCACTCATCTTCTGAAGGTAATATGGTGAACATCACACAAACCCAACCCATCGACATCTCTGTCAAACATGGGATTGTCGAACATGTTCATATCGGAGTCACTTGTACTCCGGAAGAGATTCAAATTTACTCGAAACTTTTTCGCGAATTTCACGATGTTTTTGCTTGGTCTTACGAAGAAATGCCCGGCATTGATCCTAACATCGTGGTGCATGAAATCATTACATACCCCGGTGCTAAGCCTGTTCGACAACGTTTACGTCAAGTACACCCTCGAAAGGCTGCAGCGATCAAAGCCGAAGTGGAAAAACTTCTTAAAGCTGGTTTCATTTACCCTATACCACTCATAGATTGGGTTTCCAATATAGTACCTGTCACTAAAAAATAGGGAACTATCCGTGTCTGTGTTGATTATTGTGATATCAATCGGGCCTGTCCAAAAGATAATTTCCCCACACCTTTCATTGATCAGATTATCGACGAATGTGTAGGAAGCGAAATGTACTCTTTCATGGACGGCTTTTCTGGTTATAACCAGATCAATATTGCTCCTGCTGATCAACACAAAACTGCTTTTATCTGTCCGTGGGGTACCTTTGCTTATAAGAAACTCCCTTTCAGCCTCAAAAATGCCGGGGCTACATTCCAACATGCAATGTCTTATGCTTTTCATGACATCCGACACATTGTACAGCCTTATCTGGATGATCTTCCAGCTCATTCGGCTAAGCGTAAAGACCACCCTGCTCATCTTTGTGAAATTTTTCTTCGCTGTCGACACTACAACATCAGGCTTAATCCTCATAAGTGTGTCTTCTGTGTAGAAACGGGCCGACTTCTCGGATTTGTCATCTCCCAAGAGGGCATCCGTCTGGATCCCCTCAAAGTCGAAGCTATTGTGAATCTCCCTCCCCCTGCTTCCTTACACCAACTGCAAAGTCTGCAAGGAAAAGCGAACTTTTTACGTCGTTTTATCCCGAACTACGCCGAAGTGGCTAAAGGCTTTACGCGGCTACTTAAAAAGGATGTCCCTTTTCACTGGGATGCGGTGGCTCAAGAATCTTTTGAGCATCTCAAGGATCTCCTTATCTCTGCTCCATTGCTTCGGCCTCCAAATTATCATCGCGACTACATCCTATATTTAGCCGCTGCCGATACCACTATTGGTATGGTTCTTGTCCAAACTGACGACGATGACACTGAGCATGTCATTTATTATCTCAGTAAAAACCTCCTCGACACAGAAACTCGATATGCACATGTCAAGAAGTTGGCGTTAGCCGCTGTTTGCGCGGTCCAATGTTTCCGCCACTATATTCTGCTGCGCACTACTACAGTGATCTCTGATTGCAACCCCATGACGTATATCTTGTCATGCCAGCTGCTGGGGGGCAAATACTCTAAGTGGATTGTCATCCTCCAAGAGTTTGACTTGGAGTTCACTTCCGCCAAGTCTAAGAAATCGCTGGTTTTCGCTGAGTTAATTTGCTCTTTACCGTCTTCTTCTTTGCCACCTCATACGAAAGATCACATCCCAGATGAGACCTTGTTTCTCATCAGCACCCTCGACCCATGGTACGGTGACATTATCACGTATCTGCAAACATCCTCCTTCTGCCCGGGCACTTCTAAAGATGCTCGACAAAGGATTCGTCATCAATCCCAACCATATCAGATCATTGGGGATACTTTGTATCGCCTCGGCACCGACTCTGTTCTCCGCCGTTGTCTTACTCACGAGGAAGCTGAGAGAGTCCTCAATGACTGCCACTCAGGTGCTTGTGGTGGCCATATGTCTGGCTATGCTACTGCTCAGAAAATTCTCCGTGCTGGCTACTTTTGGCCTTCCATCTTCAAAGATTGCATTCTTGTAGTCCGTTCCTGTCACGAGTGCCAAATTTTCCAACGGAAGATGCGGGCACCCACTGCTCCTTTGCACCCTGTTGTTACCGTCAGCCCTTTTTCCAAATGGGGCATTGATTATGTTACCTGTAACCCTCGCTCGGCCGGGGGGCATGGGTACATTATCGTCGCCGTGGATTATTTTACGAAATGGGCCGAGGCGATGCCTACACTCAATGAGGACGGTCACACAGCGGCGCAATTCTTGTTTAATCATGTTATCTCGCGATTCGGAGTCCCTCAAGCCATCGTCACTGACCACGGAAAGCATTTCCGGAACCATATGATGACAGAACTGACAACCCAACTGGGCTTAAAGCACGATAGTTCTACCCCGTACTATCCTCAATCCAATGGCCAAGTTGAAGCGATCAACAAGGTCTTGATTACTATGCTTCAGCGCACCATTGGCATACACAAGTCCAACTGGCATTTAATGTTGTTCCCTGATTTGTGGGCTTATCAAACCTCCATAAAGGATGCCACTAGTTTCACTCTGTTTCAACTAGTCTACGGACTAGAGGCTACCCTTCCGATCGAATGTGAGATCCCTTCATTAAAATTAGCCGTCGAGCTGCTTCCTAACACTACCCCATTAGAAGAATGCCTCCTTTATTTGGAGCGTCTGGATGAAACTCGTCGCCTGGCTAATCTGGCCATCGAAACACAACAGAGGCGGGTCAAATCTCACTATGACCAGAATGTTCATCCACGTTCCTTTAATGAAGGAGACTTAGTTCTCCTATATGATCAGGCAAATGAAAAGTTAGGACCAGGAAAACTCGAATCCATGTGGTTAGGCCCTTATATTGTCAAGAAAGTCTTGGACAAAGGAGCCTATGAGTTAATAGATTATGAAGGAAATCCTCTCGCGCAACCTCGTAATGGGCTATATTTGAAAAAGTACTATGCGTGATGCTAGTACGCTTCTTGTTGTATATACATGTATTTTACCATTGTCTAAATATGTTAAAATTTTGTAGAAACTCTATTGTTGCCTATTGCTTATTGCGTCCTTCGCCTCTTGACCAGATGTCTAGTACGCCTTATATTGGTTTCGCTGATGGTGCCTGTCGCAGCACTCGTAACTTATCCTCTGCGGAATGGGTGATCTATGATCATCATGGTAAACTGGTAGATCTTCAAGGTGTCTGTTTGGGTCATACCACGAATAATGTTGCCGAATATTATGCCGTAATTGAACTACTTACTGAAGCAATTAATCTTGGCATTCGGACATTAGTGGTAAACCTGGATTCTCAGCTTGTCGTCCAACAGCTCAATATGCATTATTCCGTTAGAAACCATCATATTTTAAGGTTGTATTTACATGTAAAATTGTTAGAAAGGAATTTTGAATTTATTACATATCAACACATTCCACGACAATTGAACGTAGTATCTGATGCATTGGCTAATTGTGTATTAGATAGACATTTGAGAAATTTGTAAATAACACAAGACGCAAGAAACCTAATGGTCCGCTTTCAGCTCTTTTCCTGACCTTTTAAAGTGAAAAAGATCGTCGAGTTGTCCCTCTTGGCTCGTTAAACGATTACTAAGGGGCGGTCGTTTTAAGTTCTTTTATCGACTGTTTAAACACTAAAAGATTACTGGGTTTTTGTCATTTCAAACTTGTTAATGGTTGCGAAATGATGTGATTTTGATCCCTTTTTTACTTTTTCAGATCGAAGTCACTACTCATGAAAAGTACTCCTCGGTCGTAATGATCGGGCGGTTCTTTTGGGTATCATTTTACACTTTTTCGGACCCGAGAGACACAACTTTACGAAAAAGGACCTTTGGAGTTTTCTTTTCCGTGTCTTTTTCAGACTCTCTAAACATGAAAAAGACTCCGAGTTTTACCTATGTCGGACTCGTTAAACCTTGATGGCATTGGACTCGTCGTTATGACGAGACTTGAGCTTCTCCTCCCTAGGGCTCGTTAAAATTTTACTAGGTTGGATTCGACCGAAGGTTGAACTTATACCGCAAGCATATTCTATCCCCATCAAGCTTGTTAAAAATAATTGGGGTATTCGCGAGAAATGGCGGGGGAAAAAGAAAATTTTGGAACCATAATCATAAGTCGTGTCGGCAATATGTCGCTCTTGAACATGGCACTTTTCTGCTTTCGTGTTAGGGTGGGGATATCTCACTACATTTTCACTTGCCTCCGTGGGTTCGGGTGATCCTATTTGACCTCTCTTTTGCTCATTTCCTCGTCACCATGACCTCTGATCTATTGATATCAAATACTGCCAACTCCACTGTCGTGCCGCCGATATGTTCAAAGAGAAGTTGACCTCTGAAAGAAACTGCCTCCACTTGATAGTTCATAAATCTCATTTCACAACATTGTATCTTCCCGTCTTGCGTCGATGATGTGGGAAACATTATGGCCCACCTTCGACAAAGATCACTTCCTGTCGACTTCAACTCATTATCCAGGAAAGTGACTTAGAGACTCCCTTCCGGTACCTTGGAGCCTGCATGCCTCAATGGCAGGTTCTTCATATTCGACGCGAGGTTTTCATCATTGGCCTCTGATCGGATGACTCTGCGGGTGTTCGACGTCGGCTCATGCATTCACACGCCATAGACTGTACCTGTAGTACCTTGAGGACCATTGTCATTATTGGTGGTACCTCTCGCGTCTGTTAACAGTTTTTATTATTGACTGGTAATCAGACGATGTCCATGCATGTTCGACTTCAGCTTACATGTTCACATTCTTGGACTTGTACTTGTGCTCGGGTCGAGGTGGAGCGCAAGACCCTGGATTGTGTCTGTTGTAATCCAGGCATGATTTTTATACATGACTCTTTCACTGGATGGTTGCGACCATACCAGAGTCTATTCATCGATCCCAACTAGATGGCTGCGTCCATACTACGGATCTTGATTATTATGTACTATGTCAATGGATGGTTGCGCCCATACCGCATACATCATGTATTTGAACTATCATACTGTATCTCTCTATGCAGGTTCTCGGTGGCAGTTTGATATGATCTTGTAAAGCACTTCACCTCTCTCTCTTTCTCGAGGCTCATGCTTTAGGGGGCATCTGTTACGCAGTAATTTGTCACCGTTGGTCACCGTCCTTGTTACACCCCCGATGTCACACATTGGAGGACACATTTACGGACCTGTGGCCAGTG